>MU226765.1:4639033-4653852 GCA_018584345.1 Thuja plicata
TAGGAAACTACTGCAGAAAGCAGGAAAGATGGGTCCCGACAACAAGGCCTGATCAGGTACCCAAAACATAAAGCGAAAAGATGTCCCAGAGAAAGGAACAAGAAGAGAGCAAGAAGCATCTCTGAAGCATGTCTGAAAACTCTGTCAGAAGATACTACTGGAACCCCCACTGAAGTGCATGACCAGGTAGAGAAGACAAGTGTCTGAAGAGCTGATCAATCGGACAAGAAGCAATAGAACCAACAGGTGAACCCCCCCATAATGCTGAACTAGGAGAGGTGACAGGAACACTGAAATGCAGTACCAAAAATAGCTGCAGAAGAAGAATCAGGAACACCAACAATGCAACAGAAGCACACACACAGGATGAAGGGCGGTGTCATAGACACAGACTACATGGGCTAATGTCATGGAAGGTATGCTCACTTGACAAAAGTGGATGCGCCTATAGTGGCAAATGCATCATAATCCCCCCATGGCACTTTATAACACAGTGCGGGTACAAAAACCGAACCAAGTGTGCAAGATCCAAGAATGCAGAAGAAGGCACTTTATCTCAGTGTGTTTACAGAATAAAGATACATCAGAAAGAGCATGCAAGCTCAGAAGTCAGATAGAAGAGTGAACTATGAACTCAGAGGAAGAGATCCCCGGACCTGTAGAACCAAGCACACCACCAGAGGGCATAAACTGCAAAACTCAGAGGAGTGAAAACCCAGAGCAGAATCTAGAAGAAATAACTCTGCCACTGAATAGTACACAGAATCAGCTTTCCGATGATATCTCATTTGCCAAAAAAGGAGTCCGGATGAGCCAGATATGACTCCCGAAAGGCAAAATAAGACATTGGACTTCAACAGCAAAAAAAGCTATTGAAACGGTGGAACCAAAAACCCTAACCTCCACCATCGAAAAGAGCTCGGAAAGATCTTTTCGACAGTATATGGAAGTCAGAAAAAGACCCCCATATGCTCCCTATAGAGCGAAAACAGACAGGTACCCCCAAAAATGCCAAAAAAGGTCACAAAATGCCCCCAGGGGCTAAAAATTTGGGCCCCCGGTCGCATTAAGAGCGTCGGGGGCTGGGCCACAGCCCCTGGTCACCGATATGACCGACCCCTGTTCATATAGGCCCGCAGGGGCTACATAGAAACACGCCACCAGGTGGAGCGGAGATCGCCGGCGGGGTTGAGCAGCGGAGCGGAGAGGGGGTTGGCGGCCGCTTTGGGCGGCGCTGTGCTGGGGCCGCGGGTGCGGCGGGATTCTGCTACCGGCGATGAGCGGAGCCAAAGTGAGCGGGGGCCACGGAGGGACGGCGGCCGGAGGTGGGCCGCTGAGAGTGGCGGCGGCAGTAAACGCGCAGCCGGGTTGGGCGGGGGCCGCTCGGAGCGGCGGAGTGCCGGGAGGCGGCAGAGCCCGCAGAAGAGTAGGGTGGCGCGGGCCGCGCGCTGGCCGGACCGCGGAGGAGCGGCAGCGGTGGCGCGGCTGCGCTTTTCTTATTCAACTACGTGCGGTGTTAACAAACCCAAAAATCATTAAAAACATAGGGTTTTTAAATTTTTTTTTCGATTTTCGTGCTCGTACGGCCTGTAGGAGGCCGAAAATTTTTTCCAGAGGCCCCGGTGACCAAAATGGTTGAAATTTATATGTATTTCGAATCTCCCAAGCCTTCTGGACGCAATGGCGGAGTCTGTTTTGGCTCAAAAAGCTCCGAAAAAAAAAGACCCCCCCAGAACCAGAGACAAATGCCGGAAAAGCTTCTGAAAGCTTCAAACCCTCGCTGCTTCAACAGAGAATGAACAGCCAGATGCAGAAGAGCTCTGATACCATGTTAGAATTGATGAACATCAATACAACCAAGATCACCTACATGCAAGACAGTTACAAAGAAGAAGAAGCAGACAGAAGAGAGAAGGATCCAGAAAGCTATGGCGGCCGATAGGCCAGAGACAGGAAAACCATGTTGACAGAAATGATTTTTATATTCAACAATAATGATTTACAAAAATATCTCCTTATGAATTACAAAGCGGTCAATCCTTATAAAGGATACTGAAACCCTAAAAGGGAAACTACATGAAATAGAAACTGCCTAAGGTTAGCTAAAGCAAACTAGAGTGAATAGGGAAGTTACTAATTAGATCATAATGGTTTAAATTAGTAACCCCGATAGACTATTACTCTAATAGAAAGTAATTCATGTACCTAAAAACAAAGGTTTATTTAGGGTAACTATGGGTATAGAAAAAAAACCTAATGTAGATAAGGACAAAGAAAAGTTTTTTAATAAGTGTGACTAAGCATTTGGCTTTCTATGTTTAAATGTATCTCTTAAATTGTTGTTTCATGTTGAAAACTTCCAAACACCTAATGAGGTATGGGAATTCCTAAACAAGCTATTTGGGAAAATAGATGAACTTAGGATTCATGAGTTGGAGAACAACTTGTTAGGTCTTAGTCCTTCAAGTTTTTCAACTTTAGAGGACTTCTTTACTAAATTTAAATAGTTGAATTTTCAATTGAAAGATTTTTTATCTGACAAGAAAGAGGATCAATTATTCCTTTCTATACTTTCCAAACTAGGTCCTAAATATTCAATCTTTGTGTCTACTTTCTATTGTACAAAAAAAGATATCTTTGAGCCTTGTGGTCTATTCCCTTACTTGATAACTTTATTGTTGATCTTACAAGGGAACAAGAAAATTTAATCAAAATGGGCACTCTAAAGGCTACTAAACCTCAAGCCCTACTTGCCTAAAATGAAAAACAAGAAACTTCAAAAGGAAAGAGAAAGAAAGATAAAAAGGAAAAAGAAATGAAGAAGGAAGATGAAATTGACAACTCTAAAAAGGACAACTTTTCTCAAATTAAACCAACTGAGGAGAAAGTTAAATGTTCCAACTGTAAAAATTTTGGGCATGATGAACATAAATTATTAAAGAAGCAGATTGAGAAGATTACACAAATTCTTAAGAAGAATAATATAGGATTATCTTATTCCAGTAAGGCGTCATCATCAACTCAAGAAAATACAAAGGATAGAGATAAATCAAAAGGAAATGCCTTAGTTACTACAACATCTTCATCTCCATCATGGATTATAGAATCTGGGAATACACACCATATGGGTTCTCAACAAAGTCTCTTTTCACCCTCAGAAAATTCAAAAATGTCCACAATCACCTTAGGGGCTGATACTCTAGCATTGGTTAAAGGGAGAGGGGTTGCTGAAGTTGAAGCTGAAACATTTTCAAATGTTGTAAATGTTCCTTCACTGACAACTAATCTTCTTTCTATGTATCAAATTACTCGCCTAGGAAAGGGTATTAATGTCAATTTCACTCTAAAATTAGTGGAGATAAGAGATGTGCAAAGCAACAACTTGGTAGCTACAGGGGAGGCTCATCAATCCAAATTGTATACCTTCTCCTACATTTCCAAATATTTTTCTCCAAAGGCACTACTAACTCATTCAGATGAAGTTCGTAAGCATGAGCGATTTGGCCACCTTAACTACATTTATCTTGAAAAACTATGTCAACAAAAAATTGTTAAGGGTTTACCAAAGGTTAAGTTTTCCAAAGGAATTTGTGAAGGTTGTGCACTTGGAAAACATCTAGAAGAAAAATTTGACAAAGGAAAATAATGGAGGGAAAAACAAGTCTTAAAACTTATTCATAGTGATGTTTCAGGGGATTTCCCCCCTCCATATTTTAAAAAATTAAAATATGTTCTCGCTTTCATTGATGAGATTTTTAAGATTCACATGGGTCTACTTTCTTAAGAAAACATCAGAAGTATTTGAATCTTTTAAAGATTTCAAAGCTCTAGCTGAAAACCAATCAAGAAAATTCATCAAATTTCTTCGAATGGATAATTGAAGAGAATATGTTAACAACCATTTTTTAGTAGTTTTGCATAACATAGGGGATTGATTTGAAATTCACAATTCCATATCCCTCCTAACGAAATGGTGTTTCTGAATGTAAAAAAACAAATCTTTAAAAGAGATCAAAAATTTTATGATTCATTCTAAGGGCCTCACACCATCATACTCGACTGAAGAAATCAATTGTGTATGTTATATTGAGAAGAGAGTTCCTCATAAATCCTTGAAGGGAGTCACTCCTTTTCAATCTTGGAAAGGATGAAAAGCTATAGTTGATAATTTTTGAGTCTTTGTGTCTCCATATATGGCACACATTCCAAAAGAACAACACAAGAATATGGATCCATAATTCCAACCTTGCATCTTTGTTGGATATCTAGATGGTGAAATAGGCTATTGCATAAACCACCCTATCACGCATGAGTTGTTTATTAAGAGAAGTATTAAGGTTGAAGAAACACCTCTTCAAACTATAATTCACACTTCTCAACTTGAAGTGGACTCTTCAAATACTAATTACAATACTAATGATTCAGATGATTCACAGCAAATTTCTAGAGAAGAATGTTCTTCTCTGTGTTCCTACAGTGACGATAGAGATAAAGAATCATCTTCATCTACCTTAGGTATCCTATTGGAGGTTGATGTTTTTAACTCACCCATACATCACACTCTACATGGGGTATATGTTGGGGTACAAGATTCAGTAGATGACAATGTAAATTTTCAGGGGGACAACAAGTCTTCTTTGCTTCATTTCTTGATCCACAAACATTTAGAGAGGCATCATGTATACCAGAGTGGGATATTTATATGAATGAGTAATATGATTTCGTAATTATAAATCAAACTTGTGATTTGACTTCACTTCCTAAGGGAAGGAAGTTAGTTCAATTTAGGTGGATACATCGAACTAAATTTACAATAAATGGGCAATCGATAAGTACAAAGTACGTTTAGTTGAAAAAATAATTCATTGGTTAATGGTATTGAATATACACAAATATTTGTACCAATGGATAAGATGAATTTAGTTAGACTCACACTAGCTATAGTCACATCACATGGATGTTTTTTACTTTTGATGGATATGAAGAGTGCATTTCTTCATGGAGACCTTGAGGAGGATATTTATATGGAACAACTACCAGGGTTCATCCTTAGTTTACAAACTAGTTCAAAATATATCTATGGACTCAAACAAGCCCATAGGGCTTAGTATGCCAAGATGGATTCTTATATTCTATCTTTTGGATTTACTAGATGCCATTGAGATCATAATGTGTATCTTTTTTTGTAGGATGATTCCTTTTTTATGTTAGTACTTTATGTTGATGATCTTTTAATTATTAGGATTACTTCATCTGTCATTATGGTAGTGAATTTGACACTTTAGGACAAATTTGATTTGACAAACTTGGGTTTAGTGCACTACTTCCTTAGTATTGAGATTTCACAATCAGATTTATGGATTACACTTTCTCAAGCCAAGTACACTCTTAATTTACTTGCACAGTTTCAAATGACTATTTGTAGACCATATATGACTCCCTTTCTATTTGGAGTCAATCTTGAGACTTTTTGTACTTCACCTTTGGTTGATTCTACTTTGTATCAACAACTTGTTGTTAGTCTTATTTACTTAGCTCATACTAGGCTAGACATATTATATGTAGTTGGCGTGGTTTCCAAATTTATGCATAACCCTCATGAGTTTCATTAGAAATGAAATGAGAGGATTCTTCACTATCTTCATGGCACACTTGGGTTTGGGATTCATTACAGAGTTGGTTCTTCAATTGAATTAGTTGGTTTTATAGATTCATATTGGGTTGATAATACTAAGCATCAAAATTATACTTCAAGTTATAGTTTTCTCTTGGATCAGGACCTATCAGTTGGGCTAGCAAGAAGCAGATTGTTATATTTATATCTTCTATAGAGGTAGAGTTTTGATGGGCTCTTAATGTAGCTACTCAGCCATATGGCTTCAAGGCATTTTTTATTTGGTATTCCTTTCAAGAAACCTATAGTTATCTATTGTGATAACTAGAGTACTATTCAAATATGGAGGAATCTAGTTCATCGTCAGTGAACCAAGCACATAGAGATTTATATGAATTATATCTGAGATTTGATTCATAGATATATCACTGACTTAGTATTTTGTAAGTCTATAGAGAAGGTTGATGACATCTGTGAGCAATAATAGTCCACCAACACAACAGAGGGGGGGGGGTTGAATTAGTTGTGAGCCAAATAAGATTAAAATTTATACTTTTTAAATCATGTACTTAATGAAAATCTGAACATATCAAATGTAATACCCTTTTGTAAGTCTTTAGAGAAGTTTGATGACATTTGTTAGCAATAATAGTCCACCAGCACAACGGAGAGGGGGAGGTGAATCAGTTGTGAGCAAAAGAAGATTAAACTTTATACTTTGTATATGATATTCTTAATGAAAATGTGAACATATCAAATGTAATACTATAACACAATAATTTGTTGTTGAGGAATCCATATTAAGGGAAAAAAACCCAGTGGGAATTATTACCCACAAATAATGCATTGAAAGTATTGTATCCTTGTTTGGAGATTTAGCCCTGTTAGGAGTTGATTATTACCTGCAGTAGACAGTCCTTGTTAAAGGAAAGACCCTATTAGGATTCAAGAGAAAAAAAATTCTCACTTCGCAGTCACAGTGTCTAAATGTGAAGGTTAAATGCACCTTCTAGACTCACTATCTGAAATACAATTATAGGAGTAACAATAACCAGTGAACTGATTGATAGCAAATTTATTTTCTTAAATAGTTCCAATGAAGTTTGTCACAATCTCTAACTCTTCTCTACATCCAAAAAACTTCACAAATACAAGGGTATGCGCAGGATCATGGTATGTCAAATGGGTCCTTAAGTGGCAATGAAAATTTAGAAAATCAGGGTTAGGCAAGTTCACATAAAAATTTGAACAACTTATCAATATTATATCAAAATATGTAATAAGAGAATATATAGAAAATTTGAATTTAGTTTCTAATATACTACCCCTTTTTTGAAAAAAATATTATTATATATGGTAAAAATTTCAAATTTCAATGGGGTAGTATGAAAATGTCAGGAAAAAGATAACAAGTAGGTGTATGTCTGACCACCTTAAATACAATCAAATGATAACATTTTTTTACAAGATTCTATATATAAGTAGTAGACTCGCGCGGATGTGACACATATTTTTTTCTAATTTTTTTCCAAGTAAATAATTAATTATGGTTTTTCTACTACAACTTTTCTAGAATATATAAAATCTCGTGTCTGACGACCTTAACTTAGTCTAAACTTCATCAAATTGAAATTTTTTAATTTTTTTATTGCAGTAAGTAAATCATAGATTGTGACTCAATTTTTTTATTTAAAAATGTTATACCATTTGAAATTTATAGTTATTTTTCAATCAGTCTATCAACCAGGACTAAAAAGATAAGGAGGTGTATGTCTGACCACCTTAAACACAATCAAATGATAATATTTTTTTACAATATTCTAGATATAAGTAGTAAACTCATGTCTGGATGTGATGCATATTTTTTTGTAATTTTTTTCCATGTAAATAATTAATTATGATTTTTCTTCTAAAACCTTTCCAAAATATAAAATCTCTCGTGTCTGACCACCTTAACTTAGTCTAAACTTCATCAAATTGAATTTTTTTTCTTTTTTTTCTTGTGGTAGGTGAAGTATAGAATGTGAAATATGTTGGATATTTAAAAAATGTTATACCATTTGAAAGTTATAGATGTTTTCAATCAGTCTACCAATCAGGACTTCTTTTCACATCACCACTTTTTCGCATACCATGATCCTGCACATGCCCACAATCTTGTATCTTCAACATTCCAGATCCATGCTTTCTCACTAAGAAACAACTCTTCTTTATACAAGTTTATAATAAACAATTAGGTCGGCCTGTTAAGACTTCCCCAATATACAAACAATTAAATAGACCCTTGCTAAGATACACATGGTACCTTACACAAGTAAACATCAATTATAATTCATCAATTATATTCTAAGATCTGAAATCCTTGTTCGTCATCTTCTAAACACATTACACAACTGTAGTTGGCCATAAACATATATTCACAAGATCACATGCTCTAGCTAACGTCACCAAGAACACGACCTAAAAAATAACAAGTAACATTCTTCAACATGTCTTTTACCATGCATTAATCTCAGAGATCACAAGTCATTCTCACATCCAATTTATCTCCACAACACAGAGACCAACTCTACCATAATCCACTATCACTGTCTTCTATGTAGTTTTCACAAAAATAACTGTAAGTAATGCCAATAGTAAGATAAAGCCAAGTGACCTTAGTTATAAGATAACCACTAATCCATGTATACATCCCCATTCTCGCATGCTCTAAAATTTTTTTATAGTTCCTATACACTTCTTCCAGTCATCCATGTACCAGTGATAACCAGTTTATCTGAGACTTCAACTGAAACATATGTTGACATAAATGAAAAAATATGAATGTCAAGACCTCTCATTGAACCAATTCCAAAAATATCCCTCTTTGGAATTGATGGATACATATGATAAAATATATCAACCCAAACAATAGCCTTCTCAATACAATCTTCTTCATATCCTCTTCACAACTTCCCTAAAATAGTAGGGATTTCTACTTCTATCACTTCCCCTTTGACATCAATGGAAAGGGGTGCGATATCTATCTTCCTTCTCTGATTATCCCACCTCTGCAAAATGTATCATTTTCAAATAGTCATTCCTTCAACTAGGTTCTTGATCATCCAAATGTGTTCTGATATGTAATGTGATCACTTCCCCCTGTGGAGTGTATCCAAGCACCTAGTCTTGTGTTTGATATAGCTCTGATAACTGCTAGACTGATGCATTTCTGCATCATTTAGTTCTTTCAAGGAGGGGTTCCCACCCAAATAAAACCTTTGAGATACTCACAGGTATCTTCTGGAAAAGGTTTTGTGAATATATCTTCTAGTTTTTCCTTTGTACTGATGTACTCCAATGTAACTTCCTTTTCTGCAACCTTGTCTCTCAAAAATTGATTTTTGATTGAAATATGCTTGTCTTTTGAATGCATAATAGGATTATTTGACATGTTCACTGTGCTTATATTATCATAATATGTAACCACGGGTTCTTCAAAAGTAATCTCAATATGCTTTAGCATATGCTTCTTCCATACAATATGTGTACAATTTATAGCAATAGCTACATACTTTGATTTAGTAGTAGGCTGGGCTATACAATCCTACTTCTTACTTAGCCATGAAACCAACCTCCTTCCAAGAAAAAATGCACCTCCACTTGTTCTCTTTCTTTCATCAACACTTCTTACCTAATCAACATCAGTATAGGCATGCAAAACTTGTAAAATTATCATATTTTTCATACCATAAACCATATTCCAATGTTCCCTTTAGATATATGAATATCATTTTAACAGTAGAAAGATTAGTCTCTTTAGGACCTTCTTGAAACCTTGCAATAATTCCAACTGCATTAGTTATGTCTTGTCTTGTGTGAGTTAAATATTGCAAACCTCCAATCATGGATCCGTACTTTTTCTAAGATACACTTTGAGATTCATCAGTAGTAGTAAGATTACAACTAGTAATCATAGGTTTTCCAGTAGGTTTACAATCTTCCATTCTAAACTTCTTCAATAATTCCCTAAGATGGTTGGTTTAAGAGATAAAAATGCCATGTTTCTCTTGAGTAATTTGCAAACAAAGAAAGAAATTCATTTCACCAATCATAGACATTTCAAATTCAGTTTTCATTTCCTCATAAAAATTCTTTCTCATTTCATCATTACCTCCAAAAATAATGTCATCAACAAAGACTTCAACTATAAATATTCCATCTTCACTAGTTCTAAAATAAAAAATTACTATCTGCACTACCTTTCCTGAAACCAAGATGTATTAGATACTTTTCCAACCGAGCATACCATGCTCTAGGTGCTTATTTCAGTCTATAGAATTCCTTTTTCAACTTACAAAGCATGTCTTTATCATCTATCCAAGGAAATCCATCAAGTGGATCCTCGTAGAATTCTTCCTCTAGATCTCCATTCAGAAATGCAAATTTCACATCAATATGATGTAAGTTAAAGTTCTTGTGTGCAACATAATCAAAGAACATGCTTACTACTTCTAATCTCGCAATAGGAAAAAATGTTTCTTCAAATTCAATGCCTTCTTGTTTTGAGTAGCCTTTACAAACTAGTCTAACCTTATTCCTTACTACCGTACCTTCTTCATTCATTTTGTTTCTGAAAACCCATTTAGTCCCTATAACATTCTTTTCCTTAGGTCTAGGAACCAATTCCCAAGTGTTTTTTTCTCTCTCTAATCCAATTCTTCCTGCATTGCCTTAGTCCAAGATTCATCTCTACATGCCTCATTAGGAGTTTTTGGTTCAACTTGCGAAATCAAAAAAATATCATTCCTCATTTTACATCTTGTCATCATTCCTTTATTTACTTCACCAATAATTTGATTTTAGGATGATTTTTCTTAACATACCTTGGTGTCTTTGGAGTTTCAGTATTGTTATTCATGCATACCTCAATTTCATTGTCAACTTCAAGAGTTTCCTCTTGACTTTCAGTAACCTCCCTATTCTCTGTGATTTAATTATAGTCATACATTCTTTCCTGAATCTAAAACCTTTCATCGATTATCACATTAGCACTTTCAACTAAATTCTTCAATCTTATATTGAAACATTTGTAATCCTTTCTCTTAATAGATTAACCAAGGGAAATTCCTTCATCACTTCTAGCATCAAATTTTCCTATCTCATCATCCCTTTTGATATAACACTTGATACCAAATATTCTAAAGTATTTCATAGTAGGAGCATGATTAAACCAAAGTTCATAAGGTGTCTTATCTATACCTTCTCTAATCTGAATTCTATTTAAAGTGTAGACTGTAATACCAATTACTTCTCTCTAATGCACATGCAAACCATTCTCTTCAAGCAGCATAGTCCTAGAAGCATCTACTATAATTTTGTTTCCTCTCTCTACAATCCCATTCTGTTGTGGGTTCCTAGGAGATGATGTTTGTCTGTATATTTCATGCTCTTTGGAGTATGTATTAAACATATCTGATGTAAAATCTCCACCTCTATCTGATCTCAAACATTTTATCTTTAGACCTGATTCATTCTCAACTTTTCTTTGAAAATCTTGAACTTACCAAAAGCTTTAGACTTTTCTCTAATAAATACAACCCACATCATTCTAGAATAATCATTAAAAAGAGTATTAAATACTTTTCTCCATAGTAAGATCTTGTTCTGGTAGGACCATAGAGATCTGTATGTACCAGATCCAACTTCCCCTTTGCTGAGTAAGATTTTCTCTAAAAATTGCTTCTAGTATGTGTTCTCATTACACATTCTCTACACATGGTGTTAGAGGGCTTCACAATTTTTGCTAAATCTCTAACTGCATTTTTAATACATGATTTCACAATGTTATCAAAATTTATATGACAAAACCTTCTATGTCATAGCCAAATATCATCAACCTTCACAACAAAATAATTAGCCTCTGTAGTATTCCATTTAAACACATTACCTCTTGACTTTGTACTTAATGCGATCAACTCTCCTAACTCACTTCTGATCATACATTTGCCATCATTTAACTTCAAGTGATATCTCTTGTCTACAAGCTGTCCAACACTGAACAAGTTGTTCTTACGTCCATCAACAAGAAAAACATTGTTAATATTATTTTTACCATCAATAGTAATCGATCCTACTCCAACGATCAATTTTGGTGTGTTTTCACCAAACTTGACTACACCACCATCATATTTATTTAGCTGAACAAACTTAATTTTATGACTAGTCATATGATGTGAACATCTACTATCTATGACCCATTTAGATTTATTTTTAACATGAGAAACTAAGGCTCTTTCTTCATGAATAGGCTCATCATCTTTGATAGAAATAAATCCAATTTCATTCTAATCTATCGTATCATAATCAGATAAACCTTCACTTGCATAGTAACATTCCTTATCCTTAGAGTAATATGGTCTATGAAACTTAGGCTTATGCTTAGGAACCCTTGTAAGACGTCTAGATGCAAAATGACCAATCTTATTACATGAAAAACACTTTAGGGGTATCTTTCCTTCAAATTTACCCTTACCTGTCTTTTCTCTTATTGTGATCATAGCCACGACTTGATCTAGCTTTCTTTCCTCTTCTACTATCTTCTCCCAATCCTTAGCAAATTCACCAAGTTCTTCATATGTGTTATCTCTTTCTATGCTTGCAAGACTCTATAAAGCCCCTTTTCTATTATGCACAGTTTCCTTGAATGCAGACTCCACCTTATGTAGTATATTTCCCAGATTTATAGCCTCAAAGGTGGTCAACCTGGAAATCAATACCTCTCTATTGAAGTTCGCTGACAAAGGTACGATCTCTTTTACTGCTTGCACTTTATTTTTGTAAACAGGTGTCAAAGATCTAAGCCTATTTACGATCACTTCTTCTTCAGTATATGTGCCTCCTAAGTTTCTGATCCTTCTTACAACCTCAATAGCCATCTGAACATATTCTCTGACATTTTCATCATCACACATTCTTAAAATTTCCATATTAGTCTTCCAATTATGCAATTTTCCTTTCTTAGTAAATTCATCTCCTTCATATAGTGCTTCCAGTCTTGTCCAAATTTTGTGTGTAGAATCCAATTCTTGAACCTTTGTGAATTCACCCTCAGAGAGCATGTTTATCAATGCTTCTCTTGCAACCATATTGTAACTAAACAATACATCAGCATCTGCAGTTTCTATTTCATCTTCAGTCTTCATTTGTTCATCATTTTTAGTAATCATCCAGTAATCAATCCCCAAGAAAAGTAGGTGAGTTCTCATCTTGTTCTTCCAACTATGAAAATTTTCAGGATCAAATTTTGGACTATCCTTTCTATAGTACGTCATCTTTAGGATCATCTCAAGTTGTTAATATTTCTCTCAAAGGACCACAAGCTCTTATACCAATTGTTAGCAATAATAGTCTACCAACACAACTGAGAGTGGGGGTGAATGAGTTATGAGCCAAATAAGATTAAACTTTATACTTTGTAAATAATATACTTAATGAAAATCTAAACATATCAAATATAACACCATAACATGAGAATTTGTTGTCGAGGAAACACTGCTAAGGGAAAAACCCCGGTGGGAATTAGCACCGATAAATAATGCACTAAAATTTTAGTATCCCTATTAGTAGATTCAGCCATGTTAGTAGTTGATTATTACATACAATACATAGTTCTTGTTAAAGGAAAGACCCTGTTAGGATTAAAGAGAAACAAGAGTCTCACTTTCCAAGAACACTATCAAAATATGAAGGTTAAATTGACCTTCTAGACTCACTGTCTGAAATACAAATATAGGAGTAACAATAACTAGTGAACTAATTGATAGCAACTTTCTTTGCTTAAAAATTTCCAATGAATTTTGTCACAATCTCTACCTCTTCTCTACATCCATCATGCTTCTCAAATAAAATATTGCAGCTTCAACATTCCACATCCATGATTTCTCACCAAGAAACAACCCTTCTTTATACAATTTTAGAATAAACAATTAGGTCGGCCTGTTACGACTTCCCTAGTATACAAAAAATTAAATAGAACTTTGCTAAGATACACACAGTACCTTACACAAGTAAACATCATTTAAAATTAATCAATTATATTCCAAGATCCAAAATTCATGCTCGCCATCCTCTAAATATGTTACACAACTGTAGTCGGCCATAAATAGATCTTTGCAAGATCACACACTCCAACTGACGTCACCAAGAACACAATGACCCAAAAAATCACAAGTAACATTTTGTAACATATCTTTTACCATGCCTTAATCTCGTAGATCAAAAATCATGCTCACATCCATTATCTCCATAACACAGAGACTAACTATGTCATATTCTACCGTCATTGTCATGTGCCAGTTTTCACAAAAACAACTATAACTAATACCAACAATAAGATCAAGCTAAATGAACTTAGCTATAATACCAATGCTCATCCTTGTATACATCCCCATTCTCTCATGCTCTAAAATGTTTGTACAGTATCTGTACACTTTTGCCAATCATCCATGTACTAGTGATAACCAGTCTATTTGAGAATTCAACTGAAACATATGTTGGCATCAATGAAAAAACATGATTGCCAACACCTCTCACTGAACCAATTCATAGATATATAATTGACTTATTCTTTTGTAAGGCTTTAGAAAAGGTTGATGACATCTTCACAAAATCCTTTACTAAGAGAAATTATATTCATCTATGATCTCTTCTTAGCGTACGGTCTACATCATCGTCGTCATCATCATCATCATCATCATCATCCTTTAGGAGGGCTTTCTAGTCTTTTATTATTTTTTTCTCTCTTTTGGAGGAGAGTTTGTTCCCAATCGGGTTTTCTATATTTTTCTATTTTTTGAGATATTGCATTATACATGGGTACCTCATCAGGTTTTGTAGACAATACCTATATTTCATTGTACTCACCTAAGATATGCTTAAGGGGGGTGTTAGTGTACACCTGTATTACACCTAGGTGTCTACATAGGATTTTAAGCCTGTTAGAAATAATGGGTGTGTGTGTGATATTTGGTACCTGTTAGATGGACACAAACACTTCAATAGATCATTGTTTTAGTGATATGGGGTTAGTAAAAGCACGAAAAACATAATAAACCCTCTAAAGGCGACCTATTGCCTTCTAATCTAGGAAGAGTATGAACACCACTATATCAGCCCTCAGAATATAGTGATGAAACAGTGACCAATACACCCTAAATACGAAGGA
>MU226765.1:4658717-4681854 GCA_018584345.1 Thuja plicata
AAATTGATTTAAAAGAAATATGCCAAACAGTAACAGGGTCGCTTGGACATAAATCGAGGGCATGATCACACTTAGGGCAAATAGGGTCCATAGTTGTGACAGACCAATTTTAGGTGGTTACAATGGGAAGTATGTATAGAGAGGGGAGGGGTGAATCAGTACCTCTAAAACTTTTATCTCTTTTAACCTTTATCCATTGTGTAATCAATTGCATAACCAACCATCTATTCTATACTATATTTGTGTAAGATATATCAATTCTTTAACTTTAACAAACATGTAAACATTCATGAAATTAATTGACCCAGAAAACAAGATATGGTAACGCAGAAACCCCTGTTAGAAGGTAAAAACTATGGTGGGATGAATCCCACAAAACTTCACTATCTGCAAATTGGAAGGGGTCGGTTAAGGCTTACAATTTGATCACTTTTGATGATCTACCCTATTAAGAGTATTATGTGGATACTGGTTAAGTTCTACTCTATTAATATCTTGAGCAACATTGTTTAGTGTACACTCGGTTAAGAGATATATAATAGGATTGTTAAATCCACCTTTCTTGGAAGGATTTCTTCTATTTTCTACACTTGTTAAAATGCAGACAAAAATACTCATTGACCTGAGTGTATGCAATATAATAATTTCTAATTATAAATCCATTACAAATCACATGTATAAATGTATCACCTAATGTGATTGATTAATACCCTTGTTGCTTGGTAGCCTCTGTTGTTGGTTCTTGATAACCAATTTCATCGTTTGTTGTTTTGCTTCTTGAAACTCTCAATCTTATTCATAGATGTTCTCGTTGGCTAAATTCATCCTCTCATCCATGATAATGAATGATTACAACATCTACTTATAACATAGATTGACCTAATATAGTTTCACGTATAACAAAACTAACTCTATGATCAAAGGTTTACAACTTGACCTTCATCTCCTAGTCTACATGTTTTTAATCAGTTAGACTGATTTAAAAAAATACAATAATTTTTCTTGTCCCTTAAGTAATGGTTTTAAAATAAATCAAGACTATAAATAGAATATAGTTGTTTTATCTGACGTGGAAGTCAGATCGACTTTTCATAGGATGTAACAGACTTTCGGTGTCTTATGTTTGGTTTGCTCTTAAATCAGTATGACTGTCTTTCAGTGTTCCTTGGTTGAATTGTCTGTCAGGTTCATCTTTGTCTATTCTCTTGGTTTGCACTGTAATCTGCTCATCTAGTTCCACTGTCTGTTTACTCTTGTCGGGTTCCACTTTATCATCTTTGGGTTGCACTTTCAGTTTATAGTGCAAAACTGTGTCATCATTTTTCTCCTTGCTTAGCATTTTTGGTTTGAACTAAAAGCCTAAATTTCAGTGTAGTGTAACCAATGGCTTACACAACTTCTTTTCTCATTGCATACTAATGAAAAATATTTATGTCATCAATCTCCCCCTTTGACATTAGTATCAAAAACTGATATGTGCAGAATACTAACAAAGTTTATAGTATGAACACCATGTATATACCTTAGTCATTCATTACTCCCCCTATGCATATGTCAGTATAGTATAGTATATGTGTATGTACTAAATCTTCCTTTTCTCTTTGTGCTATATAATCCTTTTCTGTTGTACATCCTTTTCCCCATTTTACTATATGGTCTGTACATATCATTTCCTTTTCTCCCTTTTTTGATAGTAAGGGAAAAGGTGTATACCTATAGCTTATCAAAACTATGAGAGTGAGAGGATTTCATTTCCTCCATCATCCTCTCCCATTTCTCCTTTAAATATTCAAGATCCATAAGCTCTAATGTGATTCGTGCATGCATATCGTAGATGTTGTCTTTTACAAACATCTCAAGGGTGGCAATAAGTTGCCTTGTTGTACTTAGGTGTGTTTGCAAAAGTGTGAGGTTCGGTAAAAGTAGAGACTGTATCTTGGTAACCTCTTCTTTGAACTGTGACTCTTCTTCCCAAATTTCTTGTCTTAACCATTTTATCTCAATGATCTTCTCATAAGGCAATTTGATTGCATTTCGATCTATGGTTAGAGTTTGTGCACTTGCAGTTAGATCGGATTCGATCTTTGCAATATTGTCATTGTTATCCTTTGTAAATTTCTCTGAAGTGCATATCTTTTGGATTAAGGAAACAACTTCAATAATTATTGGATCTAATTCATCTGATAACTCTGAAAGATTTACCTTATTCTCTGCCACTTCTTGGCTGATATTTTTTGTTAATTTGTATTGAAACTTTTGTTCTGCTCACTCCTCTATTGCCTTTTTTGCATCTACATTCTATGTTGTGATGGCTTTGGTGAGGATCGCAAGTTGATCTAAAATGGTGGCACTATGATCAACATCTATTTTGGGAACTATCTAGATCAAGATGTCGCTTATGTTCTCCAATACCAATGAATCTCAGTTCTGCTTCTTAAGTTTCTCTTGCAAAGCTTTCCTTTGATAGATTTCTCCATATTCTTGGAGAGATTCAAAATCTAAGGTAGTTGAGTCACATTTCGGTATTTCAATTATCTCATCAAGTGTGACTTCCAACTTTTTCTTCTTCTTTTTTTCTTCTTCTTGTGTGATCTACCTATATGCATAACCATATCCAACTTATCTTCTTGGTCTGATGTGCTACTAGATGGATTTTGTAGAGTTGTACCTTTTTCTTTCTGCTTGGTGTTTTCTTGTCTGTTGTCTAAGGATGTCTCCTTATCAACCTTTGGTGTATTTGCAAATTTTCCTTTGGTGTCCTTCAGTGTGGTAACAATTGTCTTATCTTTCTCATCCTTCTCTTTTTGCACTTCATCAGCATCTCTCATCTCTGCATATTTCTCAATGGTATCTCCATCTTTTTTTTATCCATCGATGACATTATTTTCATCAGTTGTGTCCTTATTTTCTTCGGATGTATCTTTTTCTTTTCTTCACTACCCTTATCCTCAGGTATTCTTGCATTGGGCTCGGGGGTCTTCTCCTTCTATGAGATAATGTTGATTTCTTGAATCAATAATGGCATTTGGCCTACTATGTGTACTTGTGCAACATCAATTGCAGTGTCTTTTTCATCGATTTGGTCCTTGATAGCAATGACATCTTCATCTTTCTAAATTTCATTTGAAGGGTCATCAGTGATGTCAATAATAGTGTTATCCATAGTAGAGTTTGGCTATGTCTCATCTACAACATCCATATTCTTATTGCCTGTAGGGTCCAATTATTCTTTGTCCAATTCTACTGTTCTGACATCTTCATCATTGATAGTTATATGTTCGGTGGTCTATGTAGCCTGATTATCCTTGTTTTGTTGATTTTTGGTAAGAGCTCTTTGTGGCTTGGGACTTGTATCCTTTTGAGTAATATCAAGTATATTTCTCCATTCATATTCATTCTTTCTATCTAGGTCCAGTAGATGTCCTTGAAGCACTTGGTAGGCTCTCAACTTTGGTGAGAACTGTTTGGAGTGTATGTTCATCATCTCTTTAATTTCCTCCATTATTTATTTGGGAGGCATGACTGATACTAGGGCTCTTTCCCTAATCTCTTTCTCAGAGTGCAAGGCAAATGTCCATCTTGCCGATAATCTCTCTTGAAGTTATTTTGGCATATTATCTTCTAGTTGTATTGTGAGATATTTGAATATGCACATCATTTTGATAATTGCCTCCTCAATCTTATTTTGATCCAATGGATCCAATGTCAGCCATTTCTTGATCTTTCTATCATCAACTGTACCTGATTTGATGATTGAGGGACACACTTCATCAACTATTTCAGGAATCTTATTATTTTCCTTTTGGACAGATTCATCATGTCCGGTGTCTTCAATGTTTTCCCTTGTTCTCAGGAACTTCCTTCTCTTTGTTGGCCCTCTTTTCTATGTTTGAGTTTTCCTCTTATAGGTCCTTACTTTACCTTTCTTTATAGGTGAAGGACTTGCATCCTTAGCTATTTGACTCATTTTCCTTGTTGCAGTTGTAGTGCTAGGCTTCTTAGCTAGCGGAGGTAATGGTGTATCTAACGTTTGGTGTTGGTTGAACAATGTATGAACATGCACCTATATAAATAAAGGAGAGATTTTGTATACAAGTGGTGTGTTTGGATTTGGTGAAAAGTGTGGTGTCAACTTGTGGCAGTCGTGTATGTTAGCAATAGTATCTAAGGTGAGAAATTGAAGATATATACAAAGCTTGCATACCGACAGCAATGGATTATGTTTGTGGTGATCTACAGGTGGTTATGGTGACCAAGATTAATGGTCAAAATGTTCATGCATAGTCAGATGTAATTCAATTAGTTCTTATTTTGTTTTGATATCACTATTATATAACGATAGTTCACCCGACTGGTAGTGAGCCAACCTATAGTGACCACAATCAGTAGTTAGCCTTTGTATAAATCACCTTAATAGGTGTCACTGTAACAGGTGTTTTCATTTCACAAGAATTAGCTTCTTCATGATTTTTTATAGTTTGGGTTTTCCACATAAGTCTTGGTGTTCTCTATGTTGGTGTTCCTTTGTTTTCATGTTTGCATTTTCTGTGGATGTCTAAGTGCTTAACCGGAAAATCAAAAGTTATTATTGGTGTTGTTTATTAATTTAATGACAAAGAAAAAAATTGATTTGTGTGGTAATAATTGATTCACCCCACCTCTTAGTTATTCGACATGTTCAACACTAATAAGATGAAGAAATTCAATTTCAAGAGACTCCAATATATCCTTTTGGGGTATAGTGTCACCTAAAAATCATACCATCTCATAGATTATAAGAAACAACAGATTTATATGGTGATACATGGTATGTGACAAGTCACTATTTGGCTTATTGGCACACAATATTTATGATAAATAAAAGATTCTTCCCATTTTAAGTAGATAGATATCACTTTGAGAGGGGAGAATGCTTGGAGAATACTTAAATGTGAGTGGAGAATGCTTCAAAATTATCGATCAATGATAATAATATTATATAGTGCACATAATGGTTAATAAATGACTACTAACTACTATATATGAGGGCATTTGTTAGTGCATAGTTATAAGAAGTTGAAAACTATAATAGTATCTATATAATTACGCCAATATTCCAACTTAATACATTGATCTTTAAAAACCTCAAATTCACCTTTCCTAGGGACCCCCCCTTAAGGCTTACATAATAAAACATGTTAATTACATAATCTGAATACATGTTTTGAGAAAATCTTCTTTTGAGGTAACAAATCCTAAACCAATCAAGGCTCCATCAAGCTGTCTCTTGATCCTCAGAAAGGTGTAGCTTTGAGTTGTGATCTTAAGCCCTGAGTCCCGAACTCTCAAATCACAGAGTCTTGAATTATTCAACAATGGTTCCTAAGAGATGCGACAAATATCTATCATTGTCTAGTGACCTCACTTGACAACAATCCATATTGAGAGAAATACCAAGTTTCAAACCTATCTCCAAAATGACTCTTCACAAGACATGCATTCTTAAATTTTTTCAACATTAGAAAGGAAATCAAAATAGAAAACCAAAAATGCCAAAAATGTTCCTCGTGCAGAACACCATCTCAAAGTGAGAAGTTGACTTGAGATGATGGAAATTCCTCCACCCTCCGATGCTTCCAACCTCCAAATTAGGCATATTTAAATTTATCTATTTTAATTGTGTCTTTGAAGGCTTTTTCAAATTGAAGAGTAATAGGTTTTGTACTTGACAAAATCTTCTCCCTGACAAATAGATCTCCATTTCTCATATTTAAAACATGATTAATTAAGTTTCCATATCTAAGCCCACACAACAAGTGTGAAATCCTTTCCAAATGACATAAGCAAATAGATTGAAGTGGTACATAATCCATGAGATTCTTTCTTTCTTGTAATTGTGTGTAGATTAGAGAAAGAGAAAATCCCAATTGTATGTTCTTCAAGATTACCCAATTCCATGTACACTAGACTGTTGTCAATAAGATTTATATGAAGAAAAGATAAATCATATTCAATGCCCAAATGTTTGAGCTCAATTAGAGTTACATACGGTCTAGTTGTCTCTGCGAGTTTAGAACCTACAACTTTCTTGCACAAACGACCCTCAGTATTATTGCACTTCTTCAAAACATTCACTTTGTTATCATATTGCATTATCATTGTCCCAAGTATAGACAAAACTATTCTAACTTCAATTTTGATGTTGACCTCAAAATAACAAAATTTTCATTGAATATCAAGATTGGATTTTTGCATACCTTTCACTCAAGCTTAAAAATTTCCTGCGCGCTATGTGTTCAATTTTTCATTAAAATACCAAATCATTTTAAAAGTGAATAATGAAAAATGACCTTTCATTCAAATGAACATTGTCTCGCTATCTTTCATTGATCCAATCTTTCTTAGGCATGGAGTCAAACCAACTACCCCAAGGACTCACTTCGAATGCACAGGTAGGTGTAAACCACTTGAGAAACATGAAAATTGCATTCATAAATAAATCACAAATTTTCTTACAACTACCAGTTTTTTTTTATGAATAGAGGACTTTACTATTAATATAAATATTAAAGTACAAAATTCACAAAAAAAGGGCCGGGGGAAAAAATTCACCACGCAAGTTCACACGGAACCTAGGCTGGAAACAAACAGCTATTCATCAAAAAACATATAAAACCAGAGCCTCTTGGGCTGCGAGAGAAGTAGCAGAAGAAGGAGGAGGATCTCTGTCATCCGGTTTGCCCCAGACAGTGGGCGCAGGAGCTTGATCAGGGATGGCCTAGCCATCTTCAAGATCTTCTTTTTCAACTTCTCCTTCCTCCCGCCTGGGCGAGATAGCCAGTGCCAGGCGAGGGAATTTTCCCTGATTCTCAGGAGCAAAGGCCGAAGGCCGAGTAACAGTAGTAGAAGCAAGCACAGGAGGCCACCCAGAACCCACATCCCTCTGAGGAGGCGGGGAGGGGGAGCAGTGACGCCATTTTTGTGGGGTCCTAGAGTGTCTGGCAGAGGAGCCCCAGCTATGATGTCGCCCCTTGGGCGGCGTATGATTAGCTGCAAGAGAATTAGGAGGCACACGGGCAACAATGCAAGGGGCATTGCCCTAGTGCTAGAGAAACTACTGTAAGTGGGCAACCTCTAAGGCCACTTTGTCAGCTTGCACCTGAACCTGCATCATGACATTATTACAAATACATGCTTTATCAAAAAGAGAAACATGAATATCCTGAGAACTATGAGAAAAAAGCACAGCATTTCTATCTTTCCACAAAGTAAATAAAATTTCCAGCCAAAAGGAATACCAAATCTGGGTGAACTGGGAAGGCATTCTAGGAGAGTCACCAAGGAGAATCATGTGCCAGGAAAAGGGTTCTGGCCTGAAGGGAGAAAAAAATTCATGAATCCAATTCCAGTAATTTTGAGCATGATGACAAAACTAGAAAATATGCATGAGAGTCTCTGAGTGACCACAAAAAGGGCATTTGGGGTCAGGAACCCCCATATGTCTGAGTGGAGCTCCCAGCGACAAGCTCTGGTATAGAAAACACCAGGCAAAATGAGCAATTTTAGGCTCAGTAACAACATCCCAAATGATGCAAAATCTCCACCCCCATCCCTTCTGTGAAGAGGAAAGATGCCAGTGGTGATTGAGTGAATCAATCATGGGAAAATGAGGCATAAGCCAAGAATACCCAAGTTTCAGCTTGTAACTGGTGAATGGAGTGTCAGGATACCACTTCTAGTCTTTCCACCATGGTCTAACAGACTGAATTCCTAACTTGTGCAAGAGGTGAGGCAGAATGGCAGAAACCAGCAAGTCAAAAGTTGGATGATCTAGGCAGATGAGCCGAAACTAAACTCGGAGATCATCCCAGGATCGAAGACTCATGGTGCTTCTAGAAAAGACATCTTTAGGGGTTTGAATTCCATGCTTGTGGAACTGAAGAGCACTAAATCCTTTTATTCTGGCAAGAGGAATCCCTTGCTGGGAAAAAAGAGGAGACCACCAAATGTTCTACTGGTTGAAAGAAAGACCATCACGAAAACCATTTCCAGTCCATCGAATCCAAGGCTTGATAGACTCCTAGGCTCTCCAGATACTTTTGGAAACAAAAGTGCCCTGAATCTGAACAGGCTCCCTCATAACCAAAAGGGTTTGAAAGCCAATCCCCTTCCAGGAAGGTTTGTGGAGAGGAAATCATGAGGAAATGCAGTGCCAAAGCAGAATTTTCTAGGATTCATCACCAGAGAGGCAACGCACAATCCACTTGGCACAAAGAGCATGTCCTTGCTTCTGGGTATCAATTAAACCAAGCCCGCTAGAGGACTTAGGAAGGAAAAAAAAGTCCCAGGTGACTCTATGAAAGCCCTGATGATCAATACCAGAGGCCGAAAGAAAATCCCAGAGAAGTTTCTCGAGCCGTTTGTAAGAGGCTTTGGAGGGGGCCCAACAAGAGGAGTAGTAAACATGCGTAGTGGCCAGAACTTTGGAACAGATCTGGAATTTTCTTTCGAGGGAAAGCGGCTTCGTGATCCAGTAAGTAAGCTTTTTTTCAATCTTAGATAGCACTGCGTTCCATAGATCAGTAGGATTGCCTTGATAAGCAAAAGGAATTCTGAGAAACTGGAATATCTCCCCATGCTAAATTTTTTTCCAACCAAACTGTGAAAGCCAGGGAGGCTTGGGAAGAGCCAACTGTCTGTAGCAGAGGGCTTTGTGCCACTGAATGGTAGAGCCAGAGGCCAGGCAAAAAGTGTCTAAACGCTGCAAGGCTACCTTGATATTCTCTTCATCCTCCGCCAAGGTGAGGAAGGAATCATCGGCAAAATGGCCATTGACCAGCTATTGAGGAGAATTTGGCAAGGAGATTCCCCTAACAGTTCCCATAGAAATGGAATGAGCAAGCAAATATCCAAACCCTTTGGCCGCTAACACACAAAGGGCAGGAGCCAAAGGGCAGCCCTGGCGAATGGAACAAAAAAGGCCAAAGTTGGAAGACTGTCAGCCATTGATGGTAATGCAGGCGGAGGCATCATTGAAGAGCATCTGCATAGATTGAAGAAATCTTGGGTCAAAACCCATAGCGTGAAGCATAGCAAGGATAAAAAGTCATTCAATACGATCATAAGCTTTAGCAAAATTGATTTTGAGAAAAAGGGCTTTCTGGTTAGACTTTTGAGCCCATTCCATACCTTCCCAAATAGCAATGATGTTGTCAAGAATAAATCTTGATTTAATAAACCCTATTTTTTTAGGCCGAACAATTTGCAGAAGCATGTGTCAGATCTTAAGAACCAGAGCTTTCGCAATGATCTTATAAGAGACATTGAGAAAAGTGATGGGCCACTAGTTGCAAATATCTTCAGGATCCCCAGACTTGGGAATGAACTTGATATTCCCCTAATTGATGATATCCACAAGAGATTGGGTATGAAAGGCCTCCAGGTAAACTTGGTGAAGATCTGGGCTGATGGCATCCCATAGGGTTTTGTAAAACTCACAGGGAAAGCCATCACAACCAGGGGCTTTGTCATTAGCCATGGCGAACACAACTTCTTTAAGATCCTATAGGGATAGTAGTTGGTCACAAAAGACCTGCTGAGTAGGGGAGAGACACTAAGGAACCACCATGATGCAATCCTTGAGAGCCTTCTCACTGGCAATGGAGCGACCCTGAGTAGCAAAGACTTGTTCATAATGGTGAACAAAGGCTTGCAAAACATCAGGAAGCTCTATGAAAAGAGAAGAACCTTCACAGATTCTGGCTATGCCCATACTGGTATGTCAAGGATGGAGGGTAGTAAAAAACTCTTTAGAGACTTGATCTCCAACCTTTAACCAGTGCAGCCTGGCTTTGATCTGGGCTCCTCTGGCAGCATGGTTGTCGGCCACTTGTTTCTGATGACATAACTTGGCAAGATTGAATTGAAACTCTTGATTGAAGGGGTCCTGAGCAAGGGCTTCAGTGGCAACACATAAAGCATTGGTTTTGGCATCATAAGCTCTATGATGATAGTTGGCCAATTGTTGGCCATAGATGCGTAAAAAGTGAGCCGTACGCCTGAGGGCGTCATTCCACCATTGAATCCAACCTATCAAGCAGGTGGGTCTAGGCTCCGGGCTCCAAACCTGGTGAATGTGGGCCACAGTGGTAGGATGCTGAAGGACAGAAGTATTAAAGTAGAATTGCGTAGGGGAGGCCTAGCCTTAGCTTTCTGCCAAACAATATTAAATTGGATGGGATAGTGGTCTAACAAGGTCACATCAACAAGAGGAAGGACAGGTAAGGCTGCTTATTAGAGAAGGAAAAAAAAGATTGAGCCGAGATCATGGCACGGTCAATCCTTTTATGAATTCTATCAGAAGAAGCCCTGTAATTAGACCAAGTGTGCCAGACCCCATCAGAACGGTGACGACCCACATTGGGATCAAAAATCCCTAATTTACTGCGCATGTAGTACCAGGCTTCTCTCTCACCATCTGTCCATCGAAATGGCAGAAAACCATCCTTTTCAACCACCATTTCCACCATATTGAAATCCCCACAAACAAGCCAAGTAGCAGGTGGCAGAGAATCCGCAAGCCACCACCAAAGGTGAGATCTTTCAACAGCATCATTGGGAGCATAAACATTAACTATGCCGAAGGAATGATTCTCAATAATGAAAGTGGCCCAAACCACTCGTTGCATGGGATCTGAACCATGACTAACCAGTAGAGAATGCCAATGAGGAGAGAGGAGAGTAACAACTCTGCCTTGGCCAGCCTCGTGCTGGGAACAGAGAGCAAGGCTCTTAGGCCAAATAACTTTACAAGCAGCATCAAGCATGAAACCAGAATTCTTAACTTCCTAGAGGCATAAAACATCTAGGTGACAAAACCACTTATGGAAATCCCTGACAAAATATTTTCTGTGGAGGTCTGTCAACCCATGAACATTCCAAGAGATGTACTTCATGGAATAACAGTGTCATCCATTCCATCCTTGTCCCCAAGGGAGGCAAAACTATTAGACAAATACCATGGGACAAAACTAGACCCAGGAAAATCTAGAGAAATATTACGCCGCTTGTCCTGCATGCCAGTGTGCATTGCCTTAGCACACCCAGAAGGGCTGCGAGAGCGGTGGAAGGAACTGGAGGGAAAAATTTTGGCAGCCATAGAAGGAAAGCTGACTGCAGGAATAGATACTTGGGTGATGGAAACATTTTTCCCCTGCTCAACAGGGTTTGAAACTTTGATAACAGGGGTTTCCAAAAAAACTGTTATCAACGGGTGGCGGATGGGAGGCAGGAGCTGAAATAGGCTACTTCGAGAGCTTGTTACAGCGACCGACAGTGACCCATTCATCTTTTTTTTCATCTTCTTTCTTTCCAGCTTCTTTTTTTCTAGCCTCAACCGGTTGTGGATTAGTATCCTTGGGAGTAGGCTTGGAGCGAGGCACTACCAGAGGGCAATTCTTAATCTTATGCTTCGCTAATTGATAGCGGAAGAAAGTATTAGGAAGGTTAAGATAGAGCACCTTCTAGGTGAAGGTGGTTTCACCAACCTAAATCTCTATGGACTCTTTAAGGTCCCTAGAAAGGTCAACCTCAACACAGAGCCTCTTGTGAGGGCACAGATTAAGAAAATGATCATGCTCGAGACATATAACCCTACCAAGCTTTTGAATTATGGCTTGCATGAAAGGCCAACAAGGTAAGGGGAGACCAGGGAACTCGACCCACACTGGGACCTTGAGCTTCTTGTCATCAAAGACAGAGAAGTCACGAGACCAGTGTTGGAAAATTAACAGCGAGGTCCTGATATTCCAGGGACCTTTGGCAAAGATAGCCTCCACATGGGAGGGGTTAGAAAAGTGAAAAAGGAAAAATCATTTAGTAAGGCTCTGAATGCCTTCCAGGCATATTTCATGAGGAGTCCAATTCTTTGCAACCTAGTCCTTGAGAACATGTTCAGGGGGGTTGCGACCCAGAAAATAGCCAATCAGGGTGTGCGATTCAAGCCAAGTGCATGCATCATTGAATTCATTAATGGGTAAAACAATTTTAGGCTAAGCCATACCTTGTGGAATACTTTGGGAACAAACTTGCAGGGTCATTTCCTTAGCGGCGCCATTGCTATCCAAAACCATACCAACACCAGCATCAACTTCTTGGTGGGAAGTGGCTGGAGCCATAAATACTAAGCTATTTCCCGCAATAACTACGGTATGTGTGAAGGACAGAAACACAAAGATGGATGCAAGGTGAAAAAACCCTAGCAGAGCATAGACCGAGCATGACCCTCTATCCAATTCATAAGTTAATGAGTTTAACTCAAAAAGCTACATAATACAACTACCAATTTTAAACATTACATACTAAGTAAAAAATTAATCTTGCAAAAAGTAATTCAACTTTAACTATTTAACACTTTTTATCTAAGAATCAATCTTTATCTAAGAATCAATCTTTAGTATGTGATGTTTACAACTGAAACAAATAAACTCAATAATGCCTATATATGACTGCAAGTTTTACTTTAGTCTAGAACTATCTGCCAGGGAAGACCATCTTCACAACCCATCACTTCTACATTATCTTTTTCCTCATGGGCTACCTTACTTGATTCTAGATTCTGCAAATTCTTATACTTCTTGATTGAAATTTCTTTCCATCGTTCTATTTTAACCGACTTACAAGTCTGAGGTAAGTCCATGTTGCGTTGCTCTGATACCAAAATGAGAGCGGATAATGCTTGGAGAATACTTAAATGTAAGCAGAGAATGCTTCAATATTATTGATCAATGGTAACAATATTATATAGTGCAGATAACGGCTAATAAATAATTGTTAACTACTATATATGAGCTCATTCATTAGTGCATAGTTATTAGCAGTTGAAAACTATAACAGCATCAATGTAATTACGCCACCAACTTTATGTCTCTCTTATCATAGAATTGAGACAATTGTCATAATATTATGCTATCATATGTCTCCTCTTGGCATATATAATCAAGTGTCTCTTATACATTGTATATCCATTCTATCCATTCCATTTGCATTCTTGATAGCAATATAGTATATTCTTTTCATATTGATCTGCTTACTTCCTTGTGCTTTTCTGTAGTCCTTTAGATCTTAGTTGGCTATCTTCATATCTGAATCTAATATGGTACCAGAGCTTTTAGTAAGTCTTTTTAAGGTATCTCAAGTGTACATACTATATTTTCTTAAAACATTGCAAGGTTCTTCTCTTGTGTTTCTATGCAAACATGAGAATCGTAAAGGTGTGATAGGAATACCAAATTATGGTGGCGTCCTTTTGAGGCTTTATATTCCAAGTTAAAATTAGAGATTTTTAATGCAAAGTTGAGCTTATCATTGCATTCAAAGGTTCAATAAAGTCGTGATTTTATTTGTTTCATCCAAATTGAATGATAGATTGTTTGTATTTAGACACTAGTTCTTAGATTACATGATCTACACAATGACTCCCTTGATCTACTACCGTTGGACACTTCTTGATGGAAGGTGTGTGGTTACCATTGGTCTATTATTGGAGGGAAAGCATTAAATTGATTTGCTCCTCTTACAATTGAAGAATGTTGAAGACTTAGTTACTCAAAGATATTATTATGTTTTACATATAACGTGTATTAAATGATACTTCAACAAATTTATATGTATGATACTTTGATATGGATGGAATATTGTAAGACATACTTTTTGCGAATACATGTTTATCAATGCTATATTTAGAATGAAATTATTATTTTGATCTCTCTCAATAGTAAATTCAAGTATGATATAATGAATCATTAAATATACGTTTGATTGAAATAATTGAATAAATGTTGTAAATGAGTTAAATCTTGCATTGATCTCCTTAACAGAAATAATCTATATTTGATTAAATTGAAAAATATTTTTTTCTTATAAATCTAAATATTAAGTCGATCATATTTCCAACATCCATTTGAATTTAAAGCTTGAATTTCTGGTTTTGATTGTGTATATTTTTTTAGCATCAAAACCAAAAATTCAAGCTTTAAAATCTAAATATGTTTAAAGAAGATGAACTGATGCTCATTAGAGGGACCCTTTCCAAGAATAGCATATTAAAATAAAATTATCAACAAATAGCATACCTGATGTATCATCTTAAAATTTAAGCACTTCCATTTTGGTAGGTTTAGCACCCTCTTTTAGTGCACTTACATGATAGATTTGCATTTAGGATGCATCTCCACTTGGAATTAGGGTAAGGATCTTGAGGATTCTCCCTGATTTCCTTCTCCATCACTCTATTTCCTAGGTGGGACCTATGTATTGGTCCTCCTAGCCTTCATCACACCTCTTCTAAGGCCCTGTGCCTATTTCCAACATTCTGTTATGTTTTCCCATCTTCCTAGGTCCCTCGCCGACCTGGGAACTGTACTAGCATTCTATGTTGACCAGCTTGAAACCTCAAGTCAGGGTTGAGGTCAACCTTGACCTCTATTGGGTTTTGGTTCCCACTTTCAGAACTGGATCATAACCGGGTCCTAAATCTAAAATTTATCCCTGGATCCCGATGCGGGAGGGTATTCATTCAAAATATAATTAATTATATTTCCTCCTTAGTCAGTCATTGTTATTGGACCATGATTCGAGGTGAAATTTGAATTATGGGCCCTTGCATTTCCCTAGGAGGCTTACCTTGAGATCTCTATAAAAGCACTCTCTTTTGCTTTCATTTGATATACTATCATGATACAAGATAATGATATGATGATGATGATGATGTAAGAATGCAAGAAGATGATATAGGAGGACGAGATATGATGATGCCTTAATACATACAAGAAGTTTTGTGGACAAGTTGTTGTAGATGTTCATTTGATCAAGAAAGAGTTCTTCCATCCTTCATTCTTCTTTGATCTACCATTTTTCAACATTCAAGCATTCAAAAGATACAATCATGGGGTAGCAACTACGGATTGTGAGTTTGGTAGGAGTACTTTAGCCTTGGGGCCTTGGTATGCTTTCTTTATCATATTCAAATCTATGCATTTCTCTCTCATTTTCAATTCATGCCGGTGTTTCAATCTAGAAGATTAGATCTTGGCATTGTACATTCAAAGTTCTTCCTACGAGAAACACACACACATATTCCATTACATCCAACTATTTGTGGAGGTGGAAACCACCAAAATGGGGGTTTGACTAAGGCAAAACCCTATATATCCACCCCAAAACACCATTTTCAGATATCTATAGTCGTTGTTTTGGAAGTTGTAGAGCATATTTGGATACCCTTTTAGACCAACTTTCGGGATCCGCGAATAGAATTTCCATCGGAGCAGTACAGGTCGAGGTTGACATTTTGGGGTACAATTGTGCCCCCGCATTTGGGTCAAGGTTGACCTGACTTATAAAGGAAAAATATTTCTAGTTTTTCTGTGTCTCTACGTTTCTATTCCTGATCCGATTGCTGAATTTCCAGAAACTCAACACAGACATCAAAAAATAGGCTTTTTCAAATCTGCTATATTGGGAGGTATGTATTTTATTCCATTACTCTATGCAAATATTTCTATATTTACATTCCTTATCATTAAAATTAAATGTAATTGGTTAAATGTAACATAGGGTCTCTTTTTTGTGCAAATCTCCATTGCTCAAAACCCTATTTAAAGACCCTCATCATTTCCCCCCTTTACATTTTGGTGAACCCGTGATAGACAACTCTTTCTTTTTGGTGTTAGATTTGCATTTTATGTTAGGTCTTACATGCATATAAAATTAGATTTCCTTTATGCTCTTGCATTTATATTTCAAAAATAAAAATCACAAAATTTCTTTAAAAATACAAAAATATTTACATTTTTCATGTTTGTAATTTTAATTTGTGTTGAAGATGTATGATTTTTATTTTGAATACTTTGATGAGGCTTTTATTTCAAAGGATGATAGATCCCCTGATGAGGTACATGGCAATGAGGATGACAATTGTTCAAATACGATCTCCATTGATCCTATTCCTATCTCATCCTCCTCCATGACCTCTTCAATTGACTTTTACCATAGGGTGTGTGCATGGTTACCTTCATGTTACACTATTTTCAATATTGACGCACCTAGAATGTTATATCCCAAACCTTTTTTGATGGTAAAAGGATTTCCTTGAATAATAATTAAGGGTAAACCTAGAGATCATTTAGATTTCTTTGACAACACAGATTTTGTTTCACATGCTTATCGCACATGGAATAATCCTCAGCCTACTGTTCCAACTTCTTTACCTCCTTCTCAACATGTTCTTCCTCAAGAACCTAAGTTACCATCTTCCTTTAAGGAGTATGACTTAGTTGAACAATTACTTGCTACTCCTGCAAAGATATCTTTATGGGAATTACTTCAAACTTCTCTGACCTATCATGAGGCATTGCAAAAGGATTTATCTACCCTTCTGGATTTGCCTCCTAACCAAGAGAATATTAATTCCTTTTTGGAATGCATGCATGCTATGCCTTCATTACCTCCTATTGTGTTTACTGACGATGATTTACCTTCTGTTGAGGTGCAGAATCAATATGATGCTCTTATGGTTGTTGTTTCTATTAATCAGAGTATCATTCGCCGAACATTAATTGACAATGGATCTGGGATTAATGCTTTTAGAATGGATATGCTTAAGGAAATTAAAGATGATCTTACAAATATTCAACTTGTTAATGTCCCTATTTGTGGATTTGATAATATTGCAAAGAGAACTTTGGGCATTATTGAGCTACCTCTTAAAGTTGGTCTGGGTATTCTCAATACACCTATTCATGTTATGCCTGGACCTCTCAATTATAACCTTCTTTTAGGATGACCTTGGTTACATACTATGCATGCATTTCCTTCTACTCTTCATGGCAAGGTTAGGTTCATTTATAACAATTTGATCTATACACTACATGCGGATGATGTGTCGAATTCTTTCTTAAATGCGGAATATGCTAAAGTTTCTGAACCTCTCCAACAAGGTAAAGAACCTGAAATGCCACTTGAGATTAAACAAACTGAAGCTCCATCCTCTTCTTTGATTGGGGATGATTGGGGAACATTGGACTTTAATCCTTCTTTTATTGGGGAATATAAAGTTTTCGATTTTGACTTCATGAAACAACAAAGTGGATTTGAAAAACAAGTTTTTATTTCTTCCCCACTTTTTACGGAATTAAAAAGTAACTTTGTTGTTGCCTCAATGGACGAAAAAATTGAAACAATAAAACCTGATTTCTATGACATTGTGACATATGCAGCTCCTTTGACTCAATCTGATATGGCCGATAGATAAGGTTCTAGTTATCATCTTCTCAAGAAATTAGGATTTAATGGGAAAGGATGTGGTAAATATGAACAAGGTATACAAGTACCTTTGGAAAACAAAATTTATGATTATACATATGGATTGTGATTCAATCCTTATAAACAACCATCAACTTTTCCTCTAAATTTCAACCATATATGTGGTGGACATTTGAGGTTGGTTAACCCACTCCTCTATGACATGGATCAAAAGCCTATCTTGGATATCTTTCCCGAAGATGAAGCGTTAGCAGATTTTATAGGAGCTTATGAGGATTTACCTATGTTTCATCACAAAAGAAGGAAGCCCTATTGTCTAAACATAGAAAATTATTTTTCAGAACATGAAGAACATGATATTTCTCCTTTACCAATGGATTCTCTAATACAAAGTAATTTTCTCATAACTAAGACTATTAAGTTTCAAGTGGACGAAAATGACTCTGAGAAAATGATAAAAATTGGAAAATGTTTGAATCAAGATGAACGTGATCAATTGGTTTCCCTTTTACTTGAATATAAGGATATTTTTTCTTAGACATATTCATATATGCTAGATTCGTGTGTTCTATTTATTACTCAGAGTGGATTTCAAACATTATGGCTGTTTCAAAAGGAGAAAATAAGATAAGAATGTGTACGGACTTTCAAGATTTAAATAAGGCATCCTTAAAAAATTATTTCTCCTTACCTAATATTGATATGATTGTGGATTCAACAGCGGTTCATGCTCTATTATCTTTTATGGATGGCTTTTCAAGCTATAATCAAATCTCTATTCCTCTCGAAGATCAACTTAAGACTGCATTTATAACACCTTGGGGAACATTTTTTTGGGTCATGATGCCTTTTGGATTAAGAAATGTGGGAGAAACTTATCAGTGAGCCATGAATTTGATTTTTCATGATTATATTCATAAGATTCTTGAGGATTATGTGGATTATATCTTGGAAAAATCTATACAAAGAGGAGATCATGTTAGTATTTTATGACAAATATTTGAAAGCATTATAAGTTACAATATGAGATTGAACCCTAAAAATTGCATCTTTGGAGTTGATTTCGCTAAATTATTGGGGTTTATACTCTCTAAGAGAGGCATAAAGGTTGATACTAAAAATATTGATGCTATTGTTAATATTCCTCCTCCTAAGAACATTTCTGAGTTACGTAGTTTACAAGGAAAATTTCAAGCCATTCGTCACTTTATTTCCAACTTAGTTGATAGAACTGTTCCTTTTACTTCCTTTCTTATAAAGGTCACCACTTTCTCTTGGAACGAGGAATGTAAACAATCCTTTGAGTAAATGAAGGAGTATCTTGCCAATCCTCCTATTTTCCAACCTATTCAATTTGATAAACCCTTTTATCTGTATACTTCATCCACTCCAAATGCGGTGAGTGTGTTGTTGGCTCAGCATGATAGTGAAGGTAAGGAAAGACTTGGAAAAACAATTCTTAGCTTTATTTTATACTTGTCAGAAACTCAGGCATTATCTATTAGATGTTGAAGTCAATGTGATTGTTAAATTTGGTCGTTTGAAACATCTTTTCTCAAAGACTGATCTCTCTGGCTGTCTTACAAAGTGGGTGATGTTACTTACGGAATTTGATCTTAATTTTTATTTCTCAAAATTTGATTAAATGAAAAGCCTTAATAGAATATTTGGCTGAAGCGCCTTGTCCTCATTCCAATACATGCTTTACTGCAATAGAATTCCCTAATGACAACATTTTAGTTACTAAACATGACAATGTTTGGGAATTATATTTTGACGGATCTAGATGTAAGACGGGTTCTGGTGCTAGCATTATCTTGATCCCTCCTATAAAAAAACTGATCCCTATGTCATATAAATTAACTTTTCCCTGCACTAACAATATTGCATAGTATGAAGCTCTTATAGCTAGCTTACGAACAACTTCATCCCTCAATATTAAAAACTTGGAAATTTATGGAGATTCACAAATGATTGTGGAACAGATTAATAGGGAGGCTATCAAACTAAGAATGATAAAATGGCACAACATAGAGATTTGGCTCTTGATATGCTTTCACAATTCTCTTCTTATACGATTCAAACTTTACCTAGGAAAGATAATCAACATGTGGATGCCATGGCAAGTGTAGCTTCTTTGGTTTGTCTTGAGAATAATGTTGAAGACTTTCAATTTACCATACATACTCTTAAAAACCCTACAATTTCCAATAAGGTTACCTTTGATTGTTTAAATTTGCAATTAGATGAATGGTATTCTCATATCTTTCATTTTTTGAAAGATGGTACTTTTCCTGAATCGACAACAAGGAACACATGCATAATCGCATTAGGAAACTTGAAGCATGTTATATCATTTTAGGAGATATGCTTTAAAAACATTCTTATGATGGTTTTCTATTAATATGTCTTCGTAGAATGGGATATTGGTGGAAAATATTTAGTCAATAAACTTCTTAGAATGGGATATTATTGGCAAACAATGGAACAAGATTCTTTCATGTTTGTTAAGAAGTGTCCTGAATGTCAACAACATGGTAATTTGATTCGTGCTCCTGCTCGTGAGCTTCATAATCAAGAGGCTCCATGGCCTTTTAGTATTTGGGGTTTCGATCTTATTGGAAAAATCTCACCGCCTTCTTCTCAAGGACATGCGTACATACTGACATCCATAGATTACTTTACGAAGTGGGTGGATGTTTTCCCTCTCCATTCAACTACTATGGATGTTATTTTTGATTTCATTCTTAACAATACTATAACACGATTCAGTATTCCTTCAATGATCGTTGCGGATAATGGTACCTCTTTCAAGAACAAAGAAGTCACAAAATTCTTGGAGAAATACTAAATTCAACATAGATTTTTGAATCCCTATTATCCTCAATCTAATTTTCAAGCTGAAGCATCAAATAAAGTCATTGAACAAATTCTGAAGAAAACAATTAATAAGCATGTGAAAGATTGGCACACTCAACTTACCTATGCTTTATGGGCTTATAGGACTAGTGTTCGTACTTCCACAGGTACTTCTCCTTATAATATTGTCTACGGTACTGATGCTATTACACCTTTGGAGATGGAAATAAATTCTTTACATGTTTCAATTCATGGGATAATTGATAAAGATACATTTCGAGAACAATGATTACAAGAATTAGAAATGTTGGATGAACAACGAATAAATGCTTTGGAACATATAAAATCTTATCATAAATCACTTCAGAAGCAGTATAATCATAAGGTAATTGAATGATCATTTTTAGCAGGTGATTTAGTCCTATATGAAAATCAAATAAATGTGAATGCTTTACCTGGTGAAAAAGGAAAGTTTATCCCTAATTGGCTTGGACCTTTTGTTGTAATTAAGGACTTTAGTTTAGGTGCTTACAAAATTGTTGATATGGAGAGTGTGCCTCTTAAGGAACCTATCAATATTATGCCTCTTAAATGTTATTATCCTTAGTACATTATTCTTTCTTTTGTATTTATGTATTCCTTATAAAATAGTTATGTTTGTTTTATAAGTTATGTGATTTTAGCAGATTACATTCAAGAATATATGTATACACATTATTTATTTCTGTTAAGTTTTATGTTATTGGTGAAAACATAGTGTAAGGTATAGAATTTACCAAAATGTAACATAAAGAATTTGGAATTATTGAAATGTTTTGTTTGTTTTGTGAAGAATTGATTATGTTACTTAAATGTAAGATATGAAAATGGGGGAAGTGATTGATATGTAAATTGTTCTTTGAATTACCTAGATTGTATTAACCTTAATTGAGTTGAATTGATTAAGTGTTGCAATTGTGATTAAGAAGAAGATAAGATGTTCCTTTTTACCCTCAAATGCACAAATGAGAGATCCAAGTTAATCAACCCAAGAGAAGGGTTAATACACAAATGAATCAACTATTTGGAAAGGAGAATGACAAAGGAAATACCATAAATTCTGTTAATAATATGTATAGAAATGATGTATAACAGTAATTGAAGAGATGGGAGAAATGCACTAACCTTGAAATATTATAGATCAAAGAATGCTATTTTCTAAGGTCTATATATAGTTTTTGGAAAAACTGACAGTTGATACCGAACCAAAATGTAGAGACGAACAAAACCCAGAAATCATTTTCCATTCTGATGTCATCTTCTAAAAAAGGTTGACCTTGACCCACAAATGTCAACCCTGACCCAATAATGTCGACCCTGACCTACACAGATCTGAAAGTGACTTTGTTTGCAGATACCGAAAGTTTTCAAAAAAGGGTATCAAGATCTGGGTTCAAATCCACTATTCTGGACCTATACCTGCAAGAAAAAGGAGATTTTTTTGTTGTGGGGGAGGGGTTTTCCCTTGTCAAACCCCAGTTTAGGAATTAACCTCAAATGTATGTAATTGAAATTGCAGAAATAAACAAAGCAAATGCATAGATTCACCTTGCTTGAAAAAGTCCTTGTGGTGGATTCGAATCCTTGAATCCACAAGCAGGCTTCAAATGTGGAATGTAGAAAGGTAGGATGTCTTCAATCTCTTGCTAATGGATCTCCAACACCAAGTCTTGAATGGGTTCTTCAATTTGGAATAGGCTTGGAAGAAGGTGGATGGAGAGATCACCAAAAGGGCACCTTGTAGCTTCAAACCTTCAATGGCCTCCAATGGATCTCCTTCATGGAAATGGATGCTTGAATGAATGGATCTTGATCTCAATTAGGAATGCTTGATGATAATCCTCAATCTTGCTTAGCTTCGCTTGATGATTGTTCTTAATGCTTAGAGAAAACGAGAGTGAAAGCTTCCCTTTTATATGAAATTAGGGCACAATCTTCCAAGAAGGCCTACATAGGAGAACTAAATCCCATTAAAGAATTTACCCCTGGGAGAGGACCTATATTAAATATAATTTCAGAATCAATGCTTCAGAACCCAAAACAGCCGACCTGGAAGCAGGAAATACTTTTTGCAAAGGCCGACCAAAAACTACAAGACCCCGGGATCTAAACCCTGGGTCAAGGTCAAGGTCGACCCTGACCTAGGTCAGGGTCAAGGTTGACATAGACCTGAAATGTCGAACTTGACCCTGAAGCCCAGAATCATCAGTCTACCATTCAGAATGTAGAAATCAAGCCAAATAGGAGTGGAAAGAGGAATAGATCAGGGAGGAAGCCATGTCAAAGTCAGGAACCCATTTAAGGCACTTTCCATGACCCCAAACCACTTACTCGGAAGGCTAAACCTATATACAATGGAAGTGCTTCCATTTTCCGACTATACATTTAGCCCCCACTTTAGCAAGAGTATGAGGTCAACACAAACTCTTGGTAAAGGAGAATATACAGAAAAGACAATCTTGTCAGAACCAAAAGGGATAAAGAAACCCTCAAGCCTCCAAGGGACCTAAGTCTTTATCAACCCTAGGATCACAGTAAGAGAGACATCACTTAGTTAAGTAGAGAGAGAGAGAGAGGGTGTGATTATCTCACCCAATGAGAACTTATGTCTCATTGTGAACCACACAAAAAGTGGAACTGGAAAGATGGAATTGAACCGCCTAGTGAATATGGCTACTCACTAGTCAACCCATTAGGGAGATCCGTTCTTAAAGGGATCAAATTATTGTAAATTGAAAACTTGCGGGATCAAGAGATCTATGTAAATTTAAACTGGAGGGATCAAGGGATCCTAAAATTAAAAAAAATGTGTGACCATGCTTTAAGGATTAGTTTCTTTTAATCCATAAAGGGAAAAGTTTGTATATCTTAAAAACTATCTTGAATGTGTGTGTGTGCAAAAAGTGAGTAGAGTGTATGCCCCCACGTTAAAGTCATT
>MU226765.1:4686697-4703303 GCA_018584345.1 Thuja plicata
GGTAGGATGTCTTCAATCTCTTGCTAATGGATCTCCAACACCAAGTCTTGAATGGGTTCTTGAATTTGGAATAGGCTTGGAAGAAGGTGGATGGAGAGATCACCAAAAGGGTACCTTGTAGCTTCAAACCTTCAATGGCCTCCAATTGATCTCCTTCATGGAAATGAATTCTTGAATGAATGGATGCTTGATCTCAATTAGGAATGCTTGATGATAATCCTCAATCTTGCTTATCTTCGCTTGATGATTGTTCTTAATGCTTAGAGAAAATGAGAGTGAAAGCTTCCCTTTTATATTAAATTAGGGCACAATCTTCCAAGGAGGCCTACATAGGAGAATTAAATCCCATTAAAGCCTTTACCCCTAGGAGAGGACCTATATTAAATATAATTTTGGAATCAATGCTTCGGAACCTGAAACAGCCGACCCGAAAGTGGGAAATACTTTTTGCAAAGGCTGACCTCCTAAAACTACAAGACCCCGGGATCTGAACCCTGGGTCAAGGTCAAGGTCAACCTTGACCTAGGTCAAGGTCAAGGTTGACATAGACCTGAAATGTCGACCTTGACCCTGAAGCCCAGAATCATCAGTCTGCCATTCAGAATGCAGAAATTAGGCCGAACAGTAGTGGAAAGAGGAACAGATCAGGGAGGAAGTCATGTCAAAGTTAGGAACCCATTTAAGGTGCTTGTCATGACCCTAAGCCACATACTCGAAAGGATAAACCCATCTACAATGGAAGTGCTTCCATTTTTTGACTATACACAGTAATCAAACACAAAACTAACTAGAAAAGAAATTTTTTCATTCATATATAATTTTTGTTCTTTGAATTTGATACATATGTGGCACAATTCCCTATCTATCACTCTTTCTATCTCTATGCTATGACGGTTGATGGCTCCCATATCTCTCTAATCTATTATGTGAATATGCAGATCTCAGTATAGTAGTCTGTGAGTGGCTCCTTGACATGTTGAGGTCATAAACACACTCCTATGATCTCCATAGGTTAGCCATCAGCCTCTCTTCTCTCTCTCTGCATGTATTCTTACCTCTCGCTGGAGACAAGAAAAGATGTTGACATGCCTGTCAGGATCTCTATGACCAATAGGGAACTCTCTTTCACTGGCTAGTAGTTAGTAGGACAAGAATTTATCCTTCAAGACCTCAGATATAAAGCTCCTCCACTCTTCTATGCTAGCTGTAGATTCAAAATGCATTTATCTGTTAGTACCTTTTTCTTCAAAATATTAAGTTAAATATTTCAATAAAATATATGTTCTATACCTTGATCTCCCTCCTCGGTGTCATTGAAGGGTCTAGATGGTGGGGGCATGGAGTGACTACTCTCTCCATGCTCTCTATGTCTAGGTCTTAGAGGTGGTGTCTTTGTATGGGCGCATGGAGGTTGTCGTGATCTCGGTGGTGTGGCATAAACAATCGGCTCATCCGCATCCATACTACCCATTGGGGCATCCTGTATTCTCTCTCCTCCTCCATGGGGTCTCCCTTAGAGGTGGGCTTCTCCTTGTCTCTATGATCCTTGTCCTCCTCTATTATATCACTATCTTGATGTGTCCTCTCAGAAAGGCCTGGATCACCTGTGGGATAGTCATCCGAGAAGATGGGGTGGGTTCCTTCCAGACTCCAGTATCTGATGTAATCCCTATTGATGCCTTCCAGTGCTTCATCAGGGGATACCTCTACATCCTCTCTCTCATTTGTATCACTTTCTATAATATCTGCTACTGATGGTCAGCTTATAGTGTCGGGTCTCTAATAGTATCTCGTCAGATGTGCATACCGAAGTACTACTCGAGGGACCCCTTGTACAAGACCAAACTGTCTCATCACTTTATCATAGTAATACAAAATGAATAAGTCACTGGGATGACCCTCTAGCATCTTGTTCTTCTTTGAGTGTCTCATATGATGTCGGGTATTTGGCCACTCTGTCATACGATAGTATGGTCTCCATATCACATCTGTACCTAGTATATGGTCTAGACATACCCTCCAGTAAAGGATATCTCTATAATGCTAGGAAACTCCCAGTGGATAAGAAAAGGCTCTAGGTGTTCTCGCATCTACCATCACTGGATAACCCTGTGGTCGTGTACATGTGAGGTGGTCAAATAACCAAATCTGCAATAGTGTGCATACCGTGAGACTCTCTCGCTGATATCTCACCAACTGACATAACTCATGATATAGATGGGTTAGCATGTTGTAANAACTGACATAACTCATGATATAGATGGGTTAGCATGTTGTACCCCCCCCCCCACCCTATGAAGATAGTCCTATCACTCTCCATCCTGCATACGATATGGTTAAATGGTGCTTAAAATATTGTACCCTTTGTGTTGGGTACTACAACCAAAGAGAGTATACACAGTATAACCCTCCGTACCAAGGGTGTCGGACCTGCTAGTATAGTTGATAGAGAGATGTGGTCTGCTTGGGTTTGCATCTATGGAACTGGTCCTATAAAATACTCTGCATCTGCGTAGATATCCTCAAAACACCATTTTACTCTTGGTCTGACGGGCTCGCCTCAAACTCAAAATCACAGGATCCTGTATACATCCTTCATTGTCGTTGTGATATTTCCTGAGGGAAGATGAAAGGAACATGTATCCTCATTCCACCTCTCTATAAGAGCCGATATCATGGCTTGGTGAAATATCATCTATGGTAGGACCACTACCCAGTACAATCCTACATCTCTCAGTAGCTTTTTCTCATCCTCGCCTAGCTCAGACAGCTTCTCTCTGATCAACAGTAGTGGCCCTCCAAAGGGGTGCTCTCGGAGATGAACCAGGTCATGTCAGCACAAAGTAACATCATATACGACCTCTTAAATCACTAAACTATACATCCAACTTGACTAGGTCAAGGTCAACCTCAGTTAGGTTGAGGATGGCCTTCCTGGGTAAAGGTTGACCTTCCTGGGTCCAGGTCGACCTTACCCCAGAAGAGGATCTAGACCTTTCCAGTTCTTGTCGACCTTAAAGGGTCAAGGTTGACATGACTGGTTCAAGGTCAACCTTTATGGTTCATGGTTGAACTTGCCTATCAAAACATTAAATTGAGATTATAGAAATCAAAAATAATAAACTTACCTTAGGAAGTGGTTGTCCCATGGCCATGCACTGTCTCAGGAGCTCCATTCGCGTCGCTCAAATCTCTTCTCTGATTGACATCTTGCTTTCTCTCCCAAACTTTGCAAATGGTAAGAATGAGGAGGTATGTTCTCTCTTCCCCTATTTATAGATATAAATTAGGGTTTTTGTTAGCATTTTCAGGATTTTGTTAGGGTTTACCTAGGTTAAATTCAAATTTCCTTGCATATGCTTTTAGATAGACATTCACTCTTTTCGTCATAACATGAGTTTTCTAGCTCCGTTTTAAGTGCCTTCTATGGCGTTGGAATTGTGATTCAGATACCTAGCTCCTTGAATCAGTTTAGGAAGGTCTAGGATCTTTGTAATTGGTTTAGGAAAATATTTTTCAACAAGGTGCATATCTAGTGCATAGGGCTATCCTTATCACCCTGTTTCACCCTTCAGAAGTAGAAAGCTAAGACAGGGGGGCATAAGGAGCTCTATACACTACTCAATCTCATCTTAGTAATTCTTAGGTGATTTATGGATTTTCATTAACCTTGTATGATACAGATTGTGAGTACTAACGGTTTCTTGCGGGATCTCTACGTTGCGGACTTGGCTATATCCTTTTTATCTCTACAATGTATTCTTACTTTAGCTTGCATATTCACGTAGTGTCATATCTGAGCTAAAGTGGGGGCTAAATGTATCATCTTAAAATGAAAGCACTTCCATTTTGGTAGGTTTAGCACCCTCTTTTAGTGGACTTACATGATAGATTTATATTTAGGATGCATCTGCACTTGGAATTAGGGTTAGGATCCCGAGGATTCTCCTTGATTTCCTTCTCCATCTCTCTATTTCCTAGGTAGGACCTATGTATTGGTCCTCCTAGCCTTCATCACATCTCTTCTAGGCCCCTGTGCCTATTTCCAGCATTCTATTCTATTTTCCCATCTTCCTAGGTCCCTGGCCGACCTAGGAACTGCATTAGCATTCTATGTTGACCAGCCTGAAACCTTAGGTTAGGGTCAAGGTTGACCTTGGCCTAGGTCAGGGTCAAGGTCAAACTTGACCTAGGTTATGGTCAAGGTTGACCTCAAACTCTATCAGGTTTTGGTTCCCTCTTTCAGATCTGGATCATAACCGTGTCCGAAATCTAAAATTGGTCCCGGGATCTGGATTCAGGAGGGTTTTCATTCAAAATATAAATAAATAAATTTCCTCCTTAGTTGGTCATTGTGATTGGACCATGATTCGGGGTGAAATTTGAATTATGGGCCCTTGCATTTCCCTAGGAGGATTACCTTGAGATCTTTATATAGGCACTCTCTTTTGCTTTCATTTGATATACTATCATGATACGAGATGATGATGATGATGATGATGATGATGATGCAAGAATGCAAGAGTATGATATAGAAGGACAAGATATGATGATGCCTTAATACATACAAGCAGTTTTGTGGACAAGCTATTGTGGATGTTCATCGGAGCAAGAAAGAGTTCTTCCATTCTTCCTTCTTCTTTGATCTACCATTTTCAACATTCAAGCATTCAAAAGATACAATCATGGGGTAGAAAATATAGATTGTGAGTTTGGTAGGAGTACTTTAGCCTTAAGGGATTGGAATGCTTTCTTTATCATATTCAGATGTATGCATTTCTCTCTTATTTTCAAATCATGCTAGGGTTTCAATCTAGATGATTAGATCTTGGCATTGCACATTGAAATCTCTTCCTACGAGAAACACACACACATATTCCATTACATCTGGCTATTCGTGGAGTTGTAAACCACCAAAATGGGGGTTTGACTAAGGCAAAACCCTATATAGCCACCCCAAAAAACCATTTTTAGATCTCTACAGTCGCTGTTTTGGAAGATGTAGAGAAGATTTGGATACCCTTTTCAGCCAAATTTTGGGATCCGCAAACAAAATTTTTGTTGGAGCAGTACAGGTCGAGGTCATTATTTTGGGGTACAATTGCGCCCCCGCATTTGGGTCAAGGTCGACCTGACTCAAAAAGGAAAAATATTTCTGGGTTTTCTTCGTCTTTGCTTTTCTGTTCTGAATCTGGTTGCAGACTTTCCAGAAAATCAACACAGACATTAGAAAATATGCTTTTTCAGATCGACTATATTGGGACCTGTATGTATTTTATTCCATTATTCTATGCAAATATTTCCATATTTACATTCCTAATCATTACAACTAAATGTAAGTGGTTAAATGTGGCATAGGGTCTCTTTTATGTGCAAATCTCCATTGTTCAAAACCTTATTTAAAGACCCTCATCATTTTCCCCCTTTACACTTGATCAAGCTTAAAAATTGGAAAACAATATCCAATGATAATTTAGAATACACATCTAATGAAACACCTTAGGTATAAACTTTGGGATCAGTTGAGTGGGGTCTCATTGTTTATTGCCAACAAACCTTGAACTTTAGTAGTAGCACCTCTAGAGCAATAAAAGATCAAAGTCATTTAAATGAATGGATAATTGCATGTAGGTGTAACTAAGGATGTATTGTAATCAATACATAAAAAGGGGGATATAAACTCCTTTTTCAAAAGGAATATGACATAGAAACACAAAGTCAAAATTTTGTAGCATTTTGAAATTGTTTTTGATAGCAGGGAAAATTAGGTTTTAAATGGGGACCCGAAACCCCTTACAAGCTAGAATAAAAGTTTAAACATTGAAGCGCTCCAAAAAGAAACAGGACTGGAAACCAGTGCGCTAAAGCCAAAACTAAAAAAAAAATTAGGAAAAAACCAAAAGCCAGAGACCAGCAAAAAAGACAAACCACCAGAACGAGAAACTAGAGCCCTAGACAAGCTCCTTACAAGCCTCAGCGGCTTCCTGCTTCGCTTTAGATAGCTTCTTTATCGCTGCATTGAACTCTAAGAGTTCCTAGATCCTTTCATTAATTTTCTTCTTTCTTGTTGATCTAGTGCATTTTCTAGGGCCATCATCTTCCAGGTTCTCTGTGATATCCTCTATTTTTTTACTGGGGGACCCAGTATCCAGCTCAGCCTTAATGGTCAGGAAACAATCCATGGCCGAACCCATAAAATTGTTGTAGTCTTGCATGTGTTTTTTCATGGTATTCTCCATGGTTTCCATTCTGGATTCCATTTTGAAATTGTTTTCTCCAATATCATAATTCAATTTTATAGATATTATATTTTGGTCACATATTTTATTTATTTTATATTTTTATTATTTTCATATGAAACTTTTAATTTTAAAATGTTAAACAAACTCGTATCATTACACTCGACTCTTATGTTTTTGAAGATGATTAAATAAATAAAAATAATATGAAAAATATTATATAAAAAAGTTATAATTTTTTTAATTTCTGATGGAGGTCATCCACTAAACCATTTTAGGTACCTAATGGAAGCACGAGCCATAGGTTGAACCTCTTTGACTAAGAGCCAAGGAGTGAGGAGTATGTATTCTGCCAAATTTTGCTAGGGCACAATGCTAGCCTCATTCTTTATTTCAATGTCAAAGCCTTACACTAAGCAAGACTTGATCTCTAGTAGGCTCCTTAAGAACCTTTCAATTTCACCTGACACCAATAGACCAAAGAATCACCGACAAAAGTTACAATTTTAATTATTAGTATGAAACTAAATTCTTTACAGATGAAATATTAAGTGTGTTGAAATCATAAACTATGATTGAAAAACTATCCCTTATCTTGAAACCATATTAATTGTATATCTATGTTAATATTTCACAAAGTAAACTACATCATCGTTAATGCCACAAATAAAAAAACCTGATAAAAAATATAAGAAATTGTTGTCAATATTTTTTTCTTCTTACAACCCTCCTTAAACTGCTATTCTTTCATGTAATTCAACATTGTTAAAAAAAAGAAAGAAATTGTTGCACTAATATTTCGTCTTCTTTAACATCTTTTAAATCAATATTTTTATAGCTTATACAAAATCTAAGGAATTGCTAAACTTCTAAAATTTATAACTATTACTCCTCTTTATATTTTAATATATAAAAATTTCTTGTACGATGTACCATTTGTCCTTTCGTAGGTATAGCTAGCAACGAGACAAGGGCAGGGAAAAAGTTATGTTTTAAAAGCCCCATTGGATCGACTCAAAAGTTTACACATTGTTCAGAAAAGTTATATTGACCGGCAATACATAATCAAGACAATGTTTTACTATATATAATAATAGTATAGCCTCTATTATTTGGCCTTCTAAATAATGATTAAAGTGTTTATCAATAGCTTGACACATCCTTATCTACACATTTAGAGATGTTGTTCAGAATACAAAGTGAAATTTCTGTTGGGATATTAAAGCATGATTACAGTAATTTCTATAGCACATATGAATCTTTAATGGAACATTGAAATTCAAGCACTTCACAATCACTTAGTTTGTGTTGCCCAAAATCTCTTTCCAACTCCCTCGATTATCTCGTTGCTTACAAACAAAAGGGACGATGGACGAGTTTATAATTCTTTTGATAACGTTTTTCTTGTGAAATTGGTCGGCGAGAGAATTTTGTCGGTGCAGTCGACGTACATTGAATTGATAGCGTTTGTATCACATGCAAACTTTTCCCATCTTCAATGAATGGCACTGCGAAAGAGGATAACAAAATCGAATTCCAAGATTTCTTTTATTTAGTGTTGGCACATTATCCATTTCCACAATCATGACAACCAAGTGGTGTATAGAACGATCTCGAAGAAATAGAGAAAATGTGTGTTCATTTTATGAATTTATTGGGATGCAGGAAAGAGATGATTTGTATCATTATTTAAGATTGCTGATGTCGTTTGTAACACGTGAAAGTAGCAATAGGGTTAATGTAACAGGTGTATGGATAATGGAATCTTTAGAATAATGCGGGTTATTTTAGTTATCCTTAAATGATATTGTTTTCAATTTCTAAATGGAAATTTGGGTCATTAAAAGTAGGATAATTATTTGTATTTTTAGGTGTAAAATTTCTATTGATCATTTGATGGTTCAAAAGTTTAATATTTAAGTGGTCAAGAAAAATAAGCGTTGTATTTCAATTGTTTAATTTAATTCATAGGAGGATGGTATAATTGATTAAGTTCGAGTTATAAGAATGATGGAATGATATTTTTTGACAACCAAGTGGTGTATAAAGCGATCTGGAAGAAATAGAGAAAAAGTGTGTTCATTTTATGAATTTATTGGGATGCAGGAAAGAGATGATTTGTAACATTATTCAAGATTGTTGATGTTGTTTGTAACACGTGAAAGTAGATATAGGGTAACTGTAACAGGTGTATGGATAATGAAATCTTTAGAATAATATGGGTTATTTTAGAATGATATTGTTTTCAATTGCTAAATGGAAATTTAGGTCATTAAAAGTAGGATAATTATTTGTATTTTTTATAGAGACGTGTAAAACTCATATTGATCATTTAATGGTTCAAAAGTTTAATATTTAAGTGGTCAAGAAAAATAAGTGTTGTATTTCAATTGTTTAATTTAATTGATAGGAGGATGGTATAGTTGATTAAGTTCAAGTAATGTTGTTTAATTTAATTGATATGAGGATGGTATAGTTGATTAAGTTCAAGCTATGAGAATGATGGAATGATTTTTTATTACACTTCATATGACCATATGACTTTGATAGATTATATGTTCCAATTTCTAACAGCTTAACTTAAACATGACTTCTACTTTAAGCATACACCCCTTATAATATTGTATAAAAGTGGATAATTATTAGAACCTGGTGACTATTGGTCAATTTTGATGGAGATGGATATAAATTTGTTATTGATTTTTTGACATTGGAAAAATGATATAGATAAGTATAGTTTATGTAATAAGAGGTAACAAAAATGCATATTATATTGAAAGGTTGTACTTTAATTGACTAGTTTATAGATAATGAGGGTGATATAACTCATTAAATTCAAGTTGTAAGAATAGTGGTATGATATTTGATTACAGTTCATGTGAATTTAATAGATTAGATTCCCTACTTGTGAAAAGTTAACTAAAATATAATATCTAATTTAACCATACATTCTTTTAAAAAAATTAATATGATATTTTAAAAATGTCAATGTCTATTTAATTAAAAAGAACTCACTTTTGCAAATGTCAAATCTATCAAAACTATCGAAAAACACAAATTGTAGTGTTTTCTATGGTGATGCTAGGATCAATTTAAATGGAATCCATCCTTGGCAACAGTGACCAGTATTGAATACAAAAGGCTCCACCTATAGTGTTGGTGATGTGTATGATAGCGTGGGGTATGGGCCACGACCTCTTGATCCTCTGGGAGTGCTTGATCCAGGTAAGGTTTGCATTAGCAAGAAAGATAATTCTAGGAATCAAAATAGGATAAATAATCTAAAGGCAACATTTGATAGGATGGAGGATAGACCTTCCCCAATACGGGTCTTCAATCTTCTTGTAACATCTTAGGCTATCCCCACTAATGCTTCTTTTGAAATTGACATAGGGGAGAATATTTTGATGGAGGTGGCTGAGAATGTTTATCACTTCTCAAAACATAGTTTTTCCACGAGATTTTGTAGGGTTTTGACAAGTTTGGCTATGCTTCCCCGATGGTTTTTAGAAACTTGATTAGCTATTTTTAAGGGCAATCTCCATATTTATCTTGTAGAAGATGGTTTTTTATCACGATCTTTGATAATTCTCATGATCGTCACATGGTTTTTTGTCACTACCAATGACATTGCAACCAACAAATAGTCATGTTTAAGCTGTAGTGCCCTTCTCTCAACCCAAGTACAAAATCCTTCTCTATTATTCCCCTTTGGATAAGGTTTCAAAACTTTTTTGTTCAATTTTGCTTTGACTACTATTTTGGAGCTATCAACAATTGTCTAGGAATCTTTCTAGATGTTGATGACAAATCCTTAAATTTATTCCATGCCACATATGCTTAAATATTTGTGGATATTGATAGCACTAAAGATTTATGTTTTGGGATTTATTTTAGTAGTAAATACATTTGTTGGATAGTCTTTATATTATGAGGATGTTTCCTTTCTAATGTTGAATATGTTTTTGCACAAGTCATGTTGTTGGCTAGTATGCTAAACAAAGGAAAAATTGCCAAACTTTATAGTGGAAAGATGTTTCCCCTCGCCACTACTTAGTTGAAAAGGTTTAGGTTGGAGAGGTCATCGGTGAGCCCCAAAAACAAAAAGGGGTTGGATCACTTTTGGCCTCTCTCAAGGATGCATGCACTTTACATATTTTGTTTGGTTCCATATTAAACGGGGTGTTAGTGACATGCATGTAAATGCTCCTTCCCTGGTGGAGGGCCAGTATTTGAAATTTTAATTGTTGCTCCCATAATATCACAACCCACACCAAATGTGTAAATTGTACATATGTTGATTGGATGGGATGTGTTGATGAAAGTAAAAATACAAGTCATACCCCAATAAATCATATTTTACTTTCATGTCTTGTATATATATTGATTGGAGGGGATGTGTTGATGAAAGGAAAAATACAAGTGGAGGCAGATTATTTCTTGGACCTAGATTGGTTTCTTGTTCAAGTAGGAAATATTATTCTGCATCTCTTTCTACTCCTGAAGTTGAATATATTACGTTTTTTTTATGTTGCACTCAGATATCATTGATGAAATAGACATTGAAAGATATTGGGATAATTTTTAATGAATCTATTCGTATTCTATGTGATAATACTAGTGCTATAAACATTTCATAGAATTTGGGACTACATTCAAGAACAAATACATTTCAATATGGTATCACTTCTTGAGAGAAATTTTTTTGGAGAATGAGATGAAGCTTGACTATTTTCCTACAAACGAACTAATTGCTAACATCTTTACCAAGGCACTATGTAAGCTTGACTACTTGGCTACAAAAGAACTAATTGCTAACATCTTTACCAAGGCACTATGTTAGGATGCTTTGGAGTATCTCAGAGACATATTTGGGGGTGAATACCTCTCCTTATTAGAATTAAATGCATGTGGATGTGGATGTGCATTAGTTTAGTAAGCTTTGTGCATATTTTTTTAGTCTAGACTTATAATTATGACTACCTCTTAGGGGGCCTATGTGCGTATGTTGCAAGGGAAGCTAAGAAAAATGAGTGATTTGTTTGCATCTTTGGCCTTTTCCATTGATATCAAAGGAAGAGAATTTTGGAATTGTCGTCATGATTAATAATATATCTCTAGTTGTTGACATTGATGTGTTGTAATCAATGATAAAGGAGGATATTATCGCAGAATTAAGTATATGAATTGGTTGAGTAATTGATAAAGTTGCTATAAATTGGGATGACTGTCACTGATTTCAACTTCTTATTGTTGTCATTAATGATTAACTTCTATAGAACATGTGTTGAGTATTTTCTTTACATATTCTATATATTTTCAATCTGTTGGTGAGCTTTTGATATGTGATTGAGAACTATTTGGAGATATCTATTTCATGTTTTTGTTGTTTGAAATGAGGTACAATAGATTTGATAATTATTTTTGTATGTTTGTGACTAATAGTGGTTCTAGGAGAAATACATGCTTCACGTTTCTGTACATATAATTTTTGATGGTGTGGTTGGAAATGAGGTATTAATGTCCTTAGCTTCATTCATTTCAAATGTCATGAGTTGTTTTGTTTAGGAGATTTAGTTTCAAAGTTTAATAGTTTTCTTGATCTATGCTTTGCTGACCTCGGGTGTTTACACTTCATTAATTTTTTTCTCGGTGTTTGCAAGATGAAATGTAATATGAATGATGATAATTTTTGTCCCTACAACAATGTGTTGTGGTCCACTTCTCATTCCTTCCCACTGCAAAAATGATTATGTCGGCCTATTTCAAATTAGTTTGAACTACTTATTTGGCTGACATTGGGAGACTTTGCAAGTTATGGATTTGGTATAAATTAAGAATAAATCCTTGTGGAATAGTGAGTGGAGAGTAGCATATATATACTTGTGTGAGTTTTTGTGCCAATGCATACTTATGAGAAGATGATATATGAAAAAGATGTCTTCTCGATTGAGTAAGTTGTTGTGAGGAGTATTTGTGGATAAAGTGGGCATTCATGTCTTAGCTGCTAGAAGCAACGATTTGAAAGTATATAGAGATTAGTTGGTTGATTTGGTGCTAAACATCAATGGTGTATCCATTCTCTTTTCTCTTTGAATAGTGAGTCCTTTGGAAGTGAGCCCCTAGAAGTGAGCCTTTCTTTATAAAAATCACCTTAACCGGTGTCACCCTAATACGTGTTCATATATTTGAGAATAATCTTTTGTGTGATTTTCCCTTAACAGGGTTTTCCATGTAAATATGTTGTTTCATGTGTTTGGTGATTGTTGTGCTTTCATGTTCTTATGTTTTTGTTATTAAGGATTTATATATGTTTGGTGGAACTAATTTAAGTTGTATTTAGGATTAAAAGTTTATGGACAACTAATTCCAACCCCCCCCCTCCCCCCCCCTCGACCCCCAATTATCTTTCAATTAAGCTTGTATTTCATCCAAATCATTACGATGATTTATAAATTGTTAAACAAACAACTAGTTTGCAAGCCTATTGAGTGTTACGCAATGACTTTATTAAGGTCTAGACATGGGTACGGATGAATACTTTAATTGTTATTGTTGTCAGGAAGAAATGCCAAATGAAGATTATGAATGTTATCATAAGTCATGATTTTTCTTCAAGATTACATAACACAATTTGGTTATTGTAGTAAATATATGTATAAAATAATATACAACATAATTACATCTTATAATCAAATAATTAAAAAAATTTAATATAATATTTTAAACATTAGATATAAAAAAGGAATTTTTTATAGTGAATTATATTTTATTTATTACAAATATAATCACATCCTATATTACAAAAGCTAATTTTAAGAATAATTTTAATTTTCGAAAGAAAACTAATATTAATATGAAACGAAACCAATAAATGTTAAAAAATATAAACAGTGAGTTAATCATTTAACGAGTTGAATAAAGTAATTTTTTCTATTTAACGACGACTATAATAATTTGCTTTAAAAGGAACTAATATTAAAAGAATTTAAAAATGGCCCTCTTTAAGTCGACATTTGTTGAATCTAAAATTTACATGCTCACCCAATAAAAACATATTTACATTCCAAAAGGGACAGCTGTCGTCAAACAGCAGGCTGTATATCTCCACCCTCCAGTGCGCTTTGGCTTTGAGTTGGTCCTGCTGAAGAACGGAGGTCTCCATCTTCGACCAGTTTTTCTAAGAGTCCGCTCACCTTTCCTGCAAGTTCCATGCCTCTTTCAAACTTCCCTTCATCTAAACTCTTTGCCCACTGTCTTGTGTATTTCACTATCACATCCGGAGCTTCGAGCAGATATGAAACAATGACACGACCCACCAATGCGCGTAGAATTTGACCCAATTCTTCTATGTTGACGTAAGAATTTGCGTCAAGTCGGATCAAAGCACCGCTAAACATTTTTTGACCCAAATCATTAAGATATTTAACCAACTCTTCTGTTATAGCCTTCCCCGCTACTTTTTTCCGTGGCTGCTTCAACATTCTCGCCACATCAAACATCTTTCCATCATGATCTATACTGTCCCAAAAGCCCGTGAAATTGAGTGTGCCAAAGATGTTGAAAGGGTCCACAACTATGTTGTCTGGACAGTCCAAAAACTTCACTACATCCTCTGTCTCCCTATATGCTTTAAACGCATCCTCCATATTGACACCAATCTCAAGAGAAGCTATTTTACTGAATATTAGTGATATTGCATCCATCCAGCTCTGCTTTCTATCTACTTTATGAAGACGCTGAGTTTGATCCAGTCCACTGTTTCCCATTATTGAATGCAAAACGCATTTTGCTTCTCCATTAGCTTCATCCATCCTGGCCTTTATTCTTCTAAATGGTTTTTTGTTCAGCATCCACAAAGTTCGTTGCTGCTCATCACTGAGATAGACATTGTCAACTATTGAACTGAATTCGAAGAATACATCTTCTGCTGAATCTGCCTCATTATCAAGTTTGCAGAGATGCCGAACAAACTGGCTGCCGAATACCAGATCCGAGAAATACCAACACATGAAGCAGAAAAGCAGCAATAAACCGATTGGTGAAACCAAAATACACAATGGAAGAAGAGGGACTAAGCAGGTAACGGGAATATTATTCAAGTTAAATTTATCAATTGAAGTTTTGAGAATATATGCGAGCCTAGGGCTTAATGGGCGCATTACAATGACAAGTGGCACAAAGAAGATAGATGCGACTATTTCGATGAATTGGTATTTTGTGAATGTATTATGAGAGTAAAGCGTCGCCTTAAACCATCTGCAGAGCATGAGGATCCAACCCACTAGAATGAAAATAGACTGAAGATAAAATGTCAGATTACCTCCTCCATTATGATGAAGAAGAGTTGAACGACATCCCACTTTAGCGGCCATCACGGCAACACAAATCGTCACAATCATTCCTGCACCCGGACTGAACACTGAACTGACGATAAAGTACCCTGTCTTCCATTCACGGGCTGCAACACACGACTTCATCACCTCACTTGTTAACGTCTTCAACTCAACGCCTTGATTTACCACATCAATATCATCGGGACGGACTCTATCACGCATTATCTTACCAGACAGGATGACTGCCCCTAATAAAAAGAGGAGAGATGAGGCTCCGACTAGGAGAACCACCCCCGATGATATGAACCAGGGGCCTGCTTCACTCTGTATTTTGGAGTCATTAACATTCTGCAATACATAAATCTCCGTTGCAATATGAAAAGATAAACTTACAAACAATGCCGCGACATTGCTCCATCTTTCAACGGTGCCCACCGCGGCCATTCCAGGCAGAAGACATCCCACGAAAACACACATCGTGAGCCTGGCAGCATCCATCCTCAGTTGGTTGTCAACCAACACTTTCATATCCTTTTCATTGGATGCCCCAAAGACATTGACTCTCTGAACATCAACGTAACCGAGAATTTGGATGGTGAGAGCACTTAAGACGAAGAGATTGGTTGGGATCCAGGAGGGTATTTTAACATTGAGGTAGTCTCTCACTAGACCCAGTGCAATGTCCCATAGGATGCATATTACAAGAGCGCAGGGGGCAAGAATCATCTTCATGTCAGCCAGATCATAATCCATTTGCGATACCGACCCTCCTAAACACAGGACAAACAGATCGCAACAATGATACAATTAAAAGACCAATGCAGGAGATGATATGGTCTTAATGATTCAATGTATTTAAATACTAACAGCTTGATGAAAAACTTCACTATGAGCTCCCTACTAATTTGCTCGCCTCTTTTAACTTTGAACCAATTCTTTTCTTAGACACGTCAAAAGGGCACCGCCTTAAAGCAGTTGAGAAGACCTCTTTAACAGCTCCGTAATTTTTTTGTAGGAATTACGCTTTTAGAACATTATGGCAGCTTTCAAATCTGATCTGGACCACGATGGCGCTTTATTGTTCATTTCTCTACACTGTAATACTGTAAAGCCTTGGTAAACGAATTTATTGAAGCTTTGCCAAAAAAAAATCTCCCGGTTAAAGTTGGCTTATCTTTGGGCTATGACCTGACGTGAGGAGATCTTGGTCTTCGCGTTATTTAACTTTATTCTCTCCTTGAATGATAAGCGATTTCGTAACGATCCAAAGCAAAATACCTCATGCATGATTTATCCAAAGTGACCATCAATTCCCCTGCTTTTTCAAAAGTAATGGCTTGTCATATTTTTCAAACGGAATGGTTGCAAGCAAGGTATCGATAATTTGACCAAGCCCCACTACGTCTATGAAGCATAAGGGCCCGTTTGGTAGCAGGAATTGGACCGGAATTGGCATTATCTAATTCTGGATAATGTCAAATTCCATGTTTGGGTCCTTGGAAAAAAATAGAATTAGAATTCTGAAATTCTCATTTTGCCTCCAAAATGGGAATATCATCTTCCACCTAAATACGTAGAATTGGAATTTCGAATTCCAATTCCAATTTTTACAAAAGCAAATTTAATATTTCGTGGGATCCGTGACTATAAAGATGTATATTATATTGCTATAAGGATGTATATATATATCTGTGTGTGTGTGTGTGTGTGTGTGTGTGTGTGTGTGTGTGTGTGTATATACACATGTGTGTATATACGCATGTGTGTATATACACATGTATATATATACACATGTGTGTATATATACATACATATATGTGTGTATATACACATATGTGTGTATATATACATACATGTATGTGTGTATATATACACACATGTATGGTGTGTGTATATGTGTGTATATATACACAAATGTGTGTATGTGTGTATATATATACACATGTGTGTATACACACACACATGTATGTGTGTATAAACACACGTGTGTATATGTACACAAATGTGTGTATATGTGTGTATGTGTGTGTA
>MU226765.1:4703418-4717485 GCA_018584345.1 Thuja plicata
CACATGTATGTATGTATATATACACATGTGTGCATGTGTGTATATATACACACATATATACACATCATATTCAAAGAAATTAAAAAATAAAGAATTAAAATTCCTTATGCATCTTCTCATTCATCTTTCAGGTGAACCAAACGGATCAGACCATATTCCGGATTTCATTTTGAGGATAAGCATCTTCTTGAATATGCAGCATCTTCTTGAATTGACCATATCTAGGATATGGTATTCCAGCACCCAAACGGGCCCTAAACGTGAGTTTCTTAAAATAAAAAGCAAACAAGAATGAATGCTTTGCATAAAGAAAAGTTGATGCATATTGATTAAAAATGGTACATATTAAGTTATATTAGTTACTTTATTTATGAGAGTAAAAAAATCTAGTTTTAATTTAAGGTAAGTTAATTGATATAATTTTATTTTTTATTATAATAATGAAAATTGTTTAAAGTCATATTAATACTTGTATCTATTAATATATTAATAGTTTAAATTTTTTTGGGCAAGTATATATTTATCTTTTGTGAGGTTAAATTGTAAAAATTTTAAATGAAATTATTTTAAAAAAGAATTATTGTCAATCTAATTGATGGAGAAGTTTCACCTAATTTTGGAACCTTCATATAAAAATAAGTATAAATTAATAAAATGTTGGAAATTTAAAAGTATTGTGTACTAAAATCACAGAGAATTGTAAAATTCCTCTTCCATTTTTCTTGCTCTAAAACCTCCTATTTAATTTCTCTTCTACCTTCAACTAAAATTTATATGCATCTTCAATGGTAGACATTCTTACCATTATAAACTCTTCTTGAATACTCAACTTCAACCCATTTACGTAATGGGAAACCTTCTCATTGTTGGCTTCAAAGTGGCTCATTCCGATAAGGACTCAATAGAACTCTTTTGTATACTCTTTGATATATTTTAATGTTTTCTTCAACCCTTGCATTTTATTCAACAAATCAAGTTCATAGTCAATAGGAACGAACTATCTCTTCAATTTATCCACCATCATATCCCATCTTTTTCTCTTCTTCTTCCCTCTACTATTTATCTCTAACTACGCTTCTTTCCACCAAATTTTAAATGACCTTTCAACTTATCATTTTCAAACATGACCCTCTCAATATCTTATACTTCTTCATACTCAAAATACTATTCCATATCATTGATCTAATCAATCAAATCTTCTAGATTAAGATTTCTAGAAAATGTAAAAATATCAATCTTTGGCTTATATCCAATCTTGGAAATTGGTCTAAAATACCTAGTCTTCAAAGGATTTATGGCTTCTTATTTCTCTTCTTCAAACTATCTTTATTCTTTAGATTCATCCTCACTTTCATCTCTTGCCCTAATATCAACTCCGCTTGCAATGCTTGCACTTGTCTCTAGAGGGCTCTAAAAATCTCTTCTATCACACCAACAATTATTCCACCACAATTCCTTCATTGAGGCATTTATCTCACTTAATTCTCAAACCCACAACCACAACCTTGAAGCAAACTGTCTCACGTTCGATGATTTTTTTACACACTCAGGAACTTCTTCTCTAATGCCACTTGATGAAAGGTACTCACCTTACTTAACCAAACAAACACAAGACAATAGATAAATAAATATAAAATTGCAATAAAAGGAACACTTTCTTTCTATTAACATCAATACAATGAAATGACAGTTACAACATTCTCGAAACAACTTGCTACAACCGCATGGGCCTTCTTATTACAATAATTTACAATGCAAAGCCACAATATACATTTCTATAATTGAATCTCAAAACCCTCTTTCATCCCTATATAAGTAGCACCAATAACCACCTTATAATATTCTAGAAAGTAAAAATTTCCCCTTTTGGCATCCAGCAGTTCATTAGTTCAATTTCATGTGTAGGTGATTTTTCTCTCTTGTTTTTTTTATCAAAACTTGAGTTTTGATGGCACAACTTCTGTAAGCCATAACTTTTGACTCGGGAAATCAATTTTCTTATATTATATCTATTGACGGGTCTTTGTGACCGGGTCCGCCAACAAATGTAAGTTGTCACCGGGCACCGAAGTACCGGCCAACTTCACCTATAATAGTTGTCAGGAGAAATGAGATTCTTTGGGCCTTCAAGCACCTGAGAGTTGGGTTTGGACACTGCGGGGCTCAGTTGGGAGTGTGACTATTTTTTTCGGGGGAATAACTGGTTATCTCGGCTCGTCTACTCTAAGGATTTAGGTTAGAGAGGCTTCCTGCAAGCATTTGCTAATTACCAAATAACTTCAAAAGACACATCAGGGTTAGAAATATTCCATCTACTTATAGTTTATGCCAAACATCCAAAACATCAACCATGCTTTAACATGCTACACTAAATACAGAATAAACATAGAACCAACAATTCATACTTATCCAATAGCGAGGAAAAAGAAGGTTGTTAATCTACTTAAAGATTAGAGCAATGGACATAAATAACATACAACACAAAAAGAACGTTAATCCAGAGATCAGAATGCTAACAACATCATTGAGAGAATCCTTCCTTCTTCATTAACATGTTTCTAGCCAACACTGGTGCATACCATAATGGTGGCTCCAAGGGAGCATCTAACTACTGAGAACTTCTAACAACTAAGGAGCATTGAGCTCTGCAACTAAGAACTGAAAAATTGAAAGTGCAGTATAGCTATGGACTGCAAAATCATCAATTTCACCAACCCTTGGAATGAGGTCAGACTTATTATTTATACATGAGTTTACCCTAATCTTAACCTAACTTACTTTACACTTTCAACAATATAATACAATTCTTGGTGGCCAGTACTACCTTCACCACACTACAAAGACCCCGAGACGGAAAAGGTCTGACATGTCAGAAGAATAAGACAAGAAAGGAGGAGTGGAAGAATAGGCCTTAAGAAGAGAGCCGGGGGAGAAAAGAAGAAATCTGATCCCCCAGGGATCAAGGCTACATGCCTCATTAATGGAAAAGTGACTCCCTATCTCTGATGTGCCAGGTGTTATGTTGGAGCGGCGCCTTGGGGAGACCATCTATCAGAACCTTCTTGTCAAGCCGTCGTGCCTTGCTAGAGTCACCCACCTTCTGAAATCCTTATTAACTACTTTGAAAGTGACCGATCAGCTTTGGGAATTGAGACACAGACCACTTTAAAGAATTCAAGAATATTTGATCCAGAATTCTGGGATTGGGAAGCTTGCGCCCCCAAAGAATAAAGAATACAACTGATGCATGGTTGATGGAATTCTCCAAACTCCAGAGAAATTTATTGTTCCTTACTGTTTTTGAATGCCTCAAATATTTGGCTTATGCCTTCTTCATCCATGTCTTTAATACTGTCCAATCGACTGCGAACAACCTCCAATTTTTCCTCAACATCTCTGGCCCCGTTCCAGAACTCATCACCATCTTCACGGCATCGTGTGCCCGGATCATCATCTTGGATAATCTTGATAACCTTCCCTAGTCAAAATCTTTGGCAACCGGATACAGGGACTCCATCCGTTCATCAAATTTACTGAGGACATAGTCCTCCGGGGTGCACAACCTAGTGGTGAAGGGATCAACTTGTGATACTCCAACCACAAATGCTTGAAACAGGCCCAAGAAATATTGGGCCGTGATCACCTTTTCTTTCAAGGCCTTAACCAGTTCCTTGCATACCTTAATTTTGAGGCCAAGTCTAGAGTACTGGGCCTGGAGGGAATCATATGATTCTTCTCCCAAAATTACTGCCTCCGTGGAAGCTTCTTCTCTGACATTGCAAATTTCTTCTAACACGGCCTTCCACTTTTCATATTTCTCTAAGTCTTGCTCCCATACAAGAGTGGAGCCATTTTCTTGGCTGATGAGGATGTTGACTTGGTAAAGATCCAGGAGGGACACCGCAAGAAATTATTTTATGGAAGCTATCTACTTGGTGGCCCACCCATCCACATCCTACACTTTCTTCTTCATGGCCCGGAGAGAATCCATGTCACCCTGTGTGAGCGGAAATCCAGAGGAAGAGGTTTCTGGGTGGATCTCGGCCAACGGTTGTGTAATTTTTTCCAGAAGTGCGAGGAGATTAGCATTGGTCTCTCTTTCCTCCTTCAACTTCTGGCCTTGTTTGACGTACCAGGCCTCTACTACTTTGGTAGCCTCTCTTAGCAAGTTCAATTTTCCCTACTTATCCCTTCTCCCCAGTGCCACTTCTGTGATATTGTAATCTTCGGGCCTTACGGCCGCTGCATCTTCATCTGGAAGAAGTGTTGTGATAGTTGCAATGGTGTTTCTGGTTGGACCAGTCCAGATGGCATGAACTGTCCATGCCTTCTTAGGCTTTTGAGCCTCTATGTTTTGGGCCATCATTTTGGCCAAGGAGAGTGGAACGCCTGATGTGACTGTCGGGGCCTTTCTTTTTCTCAATTCTACCAGCCATTGGGGTAGCTGGGATGGCTCTGCTGTTAAGACCTGGGCATTCTGACCCTTTTCAGAATCAGGCGGCGCGTTCTCGAGATGTTCAATGTCATCAGGCTCTTTTCCTTTATCCTGTTCCTGCTCTCGCTCTCTGAAGGCCTCCATATTTTCACCATGTTGGCATCCTCTGTTGTGATATCCGGAACCTCTTCTCTAGCATAATTATTACCTATCTCTTTGGGGACTTCCTTGTCCATCCCGACATCAGTTGAGCTGACATTTACATTTTTTGGGACTTCCTAGTCACTCTTTTGCTATTGTTCTTCAGCCTCATTGGCCTCGTCTGCTGGAACATTTTCCTCCATTAGAACATCTTCTGGAGGTGGGTGAGGTCACTGGCCAAAGTTTAACAATGCGGCCACCATTAATACCTCACCAAATGTGCTCCGAGGCACTTGATCACCTGGAGTAATAGAAGGCGTCTGGAGCATGATGAATGGGGGTACGGTTGATCTCGTAGGTCCAATTTTCCCAATCATCAGCTGCTCATCTGTGGGTTTCCCTAGTGTATCTTTTCTCCCTTGGACCGGTGTCCTCTCCTGCTCGGGCTACATTTGTGCTTCATCCTAGGCCTCCTGCTCTGATGTAACTTCTTCCGGGACTTCCTTTTCTGTGAGGATCTCTTCTTTATCTTAAGTGGCAATCTCTTCAACCGCGTGACCAATATCCTCATGCAAATTCATGAGTTCATCTTCCCCAAACACATCATCAAAATCATCATGTGGGGGAGGGGTGTCAGGAATCTCTTCAAGTTTGGGGGAATTCAAACTGACATCAACTGGAGGCACATCCGGCATACTGGGGCTAGTGGCAGTGCTTAAGGTGGGGGTCACCTTTTTCTTCTTCTTTCTCAGTAGTAGGACCCCGGTCTCCAAAATACTGGTAGACTCTACCTCGATGAAAGTCTGTTTTCTCATCATCGCAACCAACGATGGGGATCCCGTCGGGAGAGCAGATGCCATTGGAGTTACAAGAAGACCAGAGGATATGTGTGTGCTTATCTTTTGGGTGGCCAACCTCGCTGACTCCATTGTTGTTGTAGTTGTACCATTAAGGGGGTTGGGTCTTGGGGATGTACTTTAGCCAGGGTACCCTATTTTTCTTTCCCGTTACTTGTGCTAGGTCTGGTAACAGTGGAAGATGGAGCAGTCTTTTGGACAACTGATCCCTTCCGGGTGCTTTTGGGACACACCTAGGAAAAATACTTGTGACTAGCCTCCAAAATTGGGTGGCATACTCCCTCTATTCTCAAGTCTTCTAGGGCGGCCCAATCCACCAAAGGGAGGTCCAACTTGTCTAATCCTTTTCCTTTGTATGTTGGTTCCTCTAGCAGCCCGTCATCTAAAAAACCCTTCAGAAAAGTATGAAGGTCAAGCATCTTCATGAGTCCCTTGGACATCCGTGAATGTTGATGGGCTCGGAGATCAAAACTATCCTGACAGTCTACCCAAAAATCTTCAATATCTTCTTCGTGTGGTGGGGATGCCCGGGGAAGTGCTATGGCAATCTTGCCTAGAGGATCATAATTTTTCCTAGTGTGGTGAAATTCCACCAGTCCTAGGCTCTTCATTTCACTGTCTGCCTCCCTTGCTGCGGTGAGATTGCACGTATAATTCTCGCATGAAAATGGGAATGGGACATTGATGACCTTCTTCGATGTGAAGAAGGCATGCAGGTCCATCAACTATTGGTAGAACTCCAAGAGAATGATTCTGTCCCTACAATACCAAGGAAGAAGATAGGGCTTCCCAGAGAAGTTGGTCACCCGAATGTAGGTGTAGTGTTGGAACTGAATAAAATAGTGGTCGTAAGTACTGACCAAGTTCATCGTCTCCTATGATAATCGATACTCGGAGTCCCGAGTAAGTGTTAGTTTTTATGGTAAATGAAATCATCATTTACCTAACAGAAATTTAGGAAACTAAGTTCCCATTATGCTTGGGGATAATGATCCCATGGTGTTAACTGGCGTGACCCATTTTCAAGTTCACCTACTGTTCCCAAACCTAGAAAATCCAGTCTTTGTTGGGCTAGTGCCCATAGCACATAGGATGTCATGTAGAACTTATAACTTTGGACGATCCCCTTCAGCTGTGTGTCCACATGGTTGGCTATAATGGCCACCCGGTTGAAGGTCTGGCTACGAGTGGTGCTATAGTAAAGAGATTAGTACATCCATGCTGAGAAATCCTGAGCATGGGGCAATTCGAAGATCCTACACAAGAATATAATGTCTGCCTGGATGGGCTCTTTGAAATCCCCATGGGGAATTTCCATCTTCATCCTTTTATGGTCCCTCATTGGGGACTTCAGCCATTGGCTATTGAGATATTACCAGGAGACAAGGGTAGCTTCCTCAAACTCCTTCAACAATTTGGATCGGTTGATGATGGTGGACCCCTTAAACTACGGAATCCCCAGCCCTGAGGCAAAATTTGTAGCGTCCAAGGTAACAATTGTTGTTGGATATTGTTATGGCTGGGGATCAGCAAGAAGAACTGTCCGAGTAGGTGCATTATACAGTATTGCTAGTTGTCATATTAATTCTGGTGATTGCACCAAACAAGGAAAGTTCATAGCATTTATAATGCCAGAGGCGGCCAAATGAGTAACCATACTATCTCCGCCGACCTTCAACCTCTAGATGGCTTGGATTAAGCCTTGTATTTCAGCCCAAAGTTTGGGCTCTGTGTCTATTATTTCTTAGAATTTGGAATCCACCTTGGATCCCATGAGAATGCCCTCCTTCAGGTACTTGGAGGCCAGTGGTATCTTTTCTAGCATCTTCTCAGCCTTGGTCTTTGTAGCCGCCCGAGTGGAGGTAGTAGGTAGCTCCGAGCTATCAGGAGGAGTAATCACCTCAAAGATTTTGATCACACAATCAACAACCTGAAAGACTAGAGAACTATCAATATATGGTGTAATAAAAATCTAGCTGAGTCCAGGGAAATCATCATCATGGCGTGCCTATCCAAAAAGTAGTTAGCATGTATCAAAATCCTAGAGTACTCAAGAAAAACATGATCTAGATTCTGACACACACCTGGAGACTCCAGGGCACTTGATCTAAGTGACAAAGATGGAACAAGGACCCAAGGACCTCGACACCTAGAGTCTGGAAGAACTAGTCATTGTCATGTCGATGTGAGCAGTAGGAAATCATAGTCGGATGACATGGGTTGTCATGTGGTCACGTGACAGGCAGCGTAAACGACATTAATGGCAACAAGTGGGCTGACACACGAGAAATTTACTACCAGATGGGATGGGGTTTGAATGCCCACTCATGGGAAATTAATCCCAACATTAAGATAACACAACATAGGAGAGAGAAATCCATCATGGCTCAAACCAACGAGGTGCCAATTTTGAACCATGGTGACTCCCTCTCGATGATTTCGGTAGAATTATTCAAGAAGTGATGGAGAACGATGAGCTTGTTAAGAATAGAAGGATATACAAGGGGTATTGACACTAAAATATAGAGCTAAGGCATATATACAGCATTTACAGAGTATTTACATAATGTACAAAACTTACAAAGGTACAAAAGAGGACCTATGACAATGCACAACATATCAACTAAACTACAACTGCATAGAAGGAGGACAACCTTCTGGCAGGGCCAACCCACCAATAGGAGGCAAACTAGGAACAAACACAGAAAGTGAAAACAAGAACAAAATGAAAGAAAAGAAAACAAAGAAAGAAAAAACCACAGCAATGAAAAAGAAAGACGAAAAACCAGAGGGATGGAAAACTAGAGAACGAAAATGACAACCAACCCAGAAATGTGAAAGAGGAGGAGAAGATGGAGACTGAAAATTCTCTACAATAGGTCCACCTTTGAACGGTCACAAACCAATACCGCCAATCAATGTTAAATTAGCCACTAAGCATAAAGAGCAACTTTGATGTTTAATCGCCTTTAATCACTTCAATATCGCTCTGAATGCTCTAAGTGTTTTAATCGCGGTAACTGTGAAAATGATAGGTAACTTCCATTTATACCCCTAGGGTAAAAATATGTTGCACTTTTTTGAAAACTATCGAAACCTCCGAACTCTGGGCCCGAGGATTCCATGCAATCACACCTTCTCATGAAAGAAGATAGAATGGAAAAGAATCCTAGAGTCTGGAAGCCAGCTTTGGAAAGAACAAACAAACTCTAGGACTGGGCACAGAATGCACCAGAAGGCAAAGACAAAAGACAACCCTCGTGGGAGAAAAGCCCAGAGGAAAACAAAGGGAACAAAGGAAAACAAAGAAAGGTGCAAAAAAGAGAAAAAGGGGGGACCCAACATTTTGCCTACAAAATGTAGGGATGAGTATGCAGGGAATAACAAATGGAAATTATCTAGGATGAATCTTAGCACATTCGAGAACTTTGGAATCTCTAGTAAGCAAAAATGAAATTAATCTTTACCTGGAGCATTTTTCTTGCATAGAGCGAGGTGTCTGAGAAAAATCTGGCTCATCACTAATTCAATCTTTCATTCCTTCATTAGTTGTGGAGTGTGTGCTTTGAAATAAAGCCAAGCTGATGACCCCCGGGAGAAGCAGAGAAGAATCACTAAATGATTCAAACCAAGGTCTTTGTATCTTGTACGATTTCTCAGATACCGAAATTCTCCACTTTTTATTTGTTTCCTTTCTTTTCTTTTCTTTTATTAATGGGAAGGCGGTACTTCTTTCACCTCAGACCTTAAGCTTAGCTAATTTCCAAGGCAATACTTCTTTCACCTTGCCATCCAGCTCTAAATCACCAAATAAGATAGAAAAATTTTGGACCTGGGATATTTTAATGATTTTCATACATGATCAACAAACTAGTGCAGCCGATCTGCCCTCTGGGGGTCTGATTACTTGTTCCTTAGATTTTCTATTAACTAATGTTCAAACTGCCAAGATGTGAACCGAATGAAGATTACCCATAACCTTTTACCATACTTACAAAATAACCTCAGAGTATAGAGAAATTCCACTAGCTAACAATAGATTCTGAATTACCTAAAATACATAGTGCGTCATTTCAAAGACTAGATGTTATGTGAAGCATACCTGTCTACAAAGAGGAGGCAACATGCTGGGAACCTAAGAAATAGGGGCAAACAAAAGAAAACCCAAAAAAAACAAGTAGAAAACATAAGGAAAAGGCTACGCCAAAGGGCAGCCAACAAAAATCTATTTAAAAGGCAAACGTATTCCAAATGGAACACCAAGAGAAATATTTACAAGCGAGAAATTTACATATAGTAAAACTCTGGACAAACTTACCAATATACCTCATTCAAAGTAGTGCATGAGAAACTGTCCATTGATAGGAAATAGGACGACTTCTTCAGTCACGGTATTGAGGCGATAAGTGTTTGCCCTATAGGTCTCAGATATCAAATATGGTCCAAGCTAGAGCTGCTAAAACTTGGTGTGCTTTCCTTTCTTTTCCTAGGCCTTGTCCCACAAGAGGACCAGGTCTAAAATATGGAAGGCCTTATACTGGGCTCTTTGGTCAAACCATCTCTTCACTACTACTTGATGACACACAAAATGTTCAAGGGATGCATCTCTTTGTTCCTCCATTCACACCAGATTTAGGAGCCGAACCTCCACGATATTGTCCTGGTTGCTGAATTCCTGCATAAATTGTAAAACTGGGATTTATAATTTAATGGAGAATACTGGATTCTAGCCATAAAATAGATGGAATGGGTATGTCCCCAAGGCTGCCTTAATTCAGATGTGATCTTCCTAGAGAGTGAATCTCAACTTTTGATGCTAGTCCCAGGGTTCTATTCTAACAGATGTTTGATCACTTCAAGTAATTTTTTGTTGGTCGATTCAGCAACACCATTCCCTTGGGGGTAATAGTTACTGGAAAACTTTAGAGTGATATTCCTATCGTAGGTCCATTCAAGTAATTGTGCCAAAGAAAACACTGGACCATTGTCACATGCTATAGCAAAGGGCATTCCAAATCTTGTGACGATGTTTTCTTCCAGGAATTTTATGACTACATCTGTCATGTTATTTTCATAAGGTGTTGCTTTAGACCACCGAGTGTAGTAATCGATAGCAGTTAGAATGTACCAGTGGTTGGCAGATGAGTTGGGGTTAATTTTCCCAATGAATTCAAATGTCCATTGAGCGAAGGGTCTAGCTTTGAAGACAAGCTGTAGAGGCATGGCCTGGTTCCTCTCATGATGTGTTGCAGTTTGGCACATGTGGCATCTCCTAATGTGAGTGTAGACATCCTTGAAGATACAAGGCCAATAGTATCTAGCCTTGAGGATGTGATGGGTAGTGGCGTCAGCTGAGCCATGCCCAATTCCAAACTATCCATGAAATTCTTCCATCATTTTTGCAACTTGGTCCCTCTCTATACACTGGAGGTACACCCTCTCGTAATTCCTGCAAAAAAGCATGTCATTTTTTATCATGAAGTGTGTGCTTTTCAGCCATAGGGCACGATGTTTGTTTGGGGGTAGCCCCTCTAGGCACCTATTATTTAACAAGTATACCAGGTCGGTATACCACCGATCTTGAGTGATGGACTCCACGGTATAAGTTTTGCATTCAATGTTGGGAGTTCCTTCCACCATCATTCTACATAGTCCCTGGCCTTGGACTATCTTTATGGGTTGCATTTCTAGGTCATATTCTTGGAGGATGGTAATCCATTTCCCCTGTCATTTAGCCAATTCACTCTGCATCAGCAGAGACTTGATAGCCTGGTCCAGGATGATAGCATGTACTTTTCTCTAGAGAATATAATGTCAAAATTTCTTCACAACACAGACGAGAGAAAAGGCCTTCTTTACCAAAGAGGAATACTGGACTTTAACATTTTTAAAAGGGGATCTCATGAAAGCTATCGGTCTTTATTCCCCTTCGACTTTCTGGTTCAACACTACAGTGGCAGAATGCGGTGAGGCAAAGGAGTATATGTAAAAAGGTAGGGAATAGTCCAGACTAGCCAAGACTGGTGCCTCCATGATTGTTTGCTTAATCTGGGCGAATGCCCGCTTTGCCTCTAGACTCCACTCAATCTTAGTATCTTTTTTTATCATTTCATTGAGTGGCTTCACAATCTCAGTGAATCCAGTGATGAACCGCCGGACGAAATTGATCTTCCCAAATAAAGATCTCATCTCTTTCTTGCTATCGGGCATCTGTAAGTTTAGCAACGCTTCAACTCTCTCAGGGTCAATGGATATACCCTTCTCAGAGATAGTATTCCTGAGTAGTTTCTCTTCAGTGACCCCAAATATACATTTCTTATGGTTGAGGGATATTCCATACCGGCGACATCTCTCATAGATTTGGGCGAGGTGGGCGGAATGATCATGGCTATCCTTGGAAAAGATGGTCAAATCATCCATGTAGATGATTATGCATCAGTTTACTAGGCCCTCAAATGCAATGTCCATAGCCTTCTGAAATGTGGCCCACGCGTTGATTAGGCCAAAGGGCATTCTCTGGTATGAAAATGTCCCCCACTTGGTGGTAAATGTCATTTTGTCTCTATCTTCATACTTAACCATGACTTGATTATACCCAGAGTACCTGTCTAGGAAAGACATCATTTGTGATCTATTCATGATTTGTAACACCTTATCCAATGAGGGGAGAGGGTGACTATCTTTCTTGGAGGCCTTGTTTAAATTATGAAAATCCATGCAAAGGTGGATCTCGCCCCTTTTCTTCCTCATAGGGACAAGGTTGGAAACCCATGTAGTATGCTAGATTGGGAGGATTATCTAGGCTGACAGTAACTTAAGAAACCTCCTGATGAATCAGAGGCTCGATCAATGGGTTGACCGGTCATTTCTTTTGCCGGAAAGGCTTAGCATCAGGTTTAAGAGGGATAGAATGAGTCATAATGGATGTATCATAGGTTTTCAAGTCCTCATACCCCCACACAATTACATCAATGTATTCTCAGAGAACTGCGAGAATCTTCTCCTTCTCCTCTAGGGAGAAGAAGATGCCAATGTGTATCATTTTCTCTTCACTGGGCTGGCCGATGTTGACTTTCTCAAATTTTCCTCCCTTGGAGGAGGATGATATCTTTTCTCAGCCCCAAGGGTCCAAGTCAAAGACTCATTCAAGTGCAACCATCCCCTTAGAGATGGTGTTGGTTAGTAGGTCCATGATCTCATCATCTTCATCACCCTATCCAGTATCATCGTGATCTCTCTCCTCCACTATCTGGTCCTTAAAGACACCAACATTGGTCATAAAGGTCAGGATATGCTAATCATCTTCAAAAACTTGAAAATGGGTGACATTGTCTGGGATGGATGGGGTGGGTATCATCTCAACGGAACATTTCTAGAGTCAGGAGCCAGCCATTGGCTCCAGAGTGCTAGTGGACACGACGAGAGCATCCAAGACATAATTTACCTTCCAAGGAATAAGTTCAATGCCGAAGGCATCAAAATCTTTGATGAGGCTCCATTCCTGATTGCGATATGTGGCCATCTTTTTGTCGTGATAGGTGTATTAACTCTGGACTTGCTTAACGATCAACTCTAAATCACCTAGGGTGTGAAGGAAAATGATTACTTTCCTTAGTGCAAATAGGAGTCCAAGGACCAAGGCCTCATACTCTATGACATTATTCATGCAGTTGAACTGCAACCTATAAGATGCAAGGAAGTATTTTCCCTATGGTTTGATCAATTCTACTCTAGCTCCACAACCTTGCTTAGATCAGGACCCGTCAAACTTTGAGGTCCACAAGTCATTGTTCGTTATCTGGGGCTAGGGAGATGAATTAGTCTTTGGATTATTTTTGGTGTTCTGGGGAGTAGTTACCTCTAGCTCTAATGGCACGTGGGTGAGGTTTCCTTTCAGAGAAGCCTATGGTTGGGATTCCTAGACTGGTGACATCATGGAGACATCATCAAAGTGATCACTGGGTCACGTCGTATCCAACAACTGTTCCTTCTCCTGGAGGGCATTGATATGTTAGGTAGCAGTAGAGAGGCAAGGCTCACACTCTAATTCTAAATGTTTTTGATAATATACACGGCACCAGGTGTCAGACAAGAGTGTAGCAGGGGTTTTCGTGCTCCCTTGTGAGTCAACCTCACCCCTTAGCTTTTCGTCTAGGTCCTGGTTTCTCTGGGAAATAATGGTATCTTCCCCGAGGTGAAATTAAATGTCAAAATTTCCAGGGGTCGGTACACCCCGGGGGAAGTCTCAGAGAAGATGACTTTGTTTACCCTCCCAACTTTGGTGAGGGCTTGTTTCATCTAGGAATCACTTTCTACCTGTATCTGGTTGGAATCTCCCTCCTAAGGGAGCCATAAGTGGGATAAGTCAGTGGAGAAACACCCATTAAGGGACTTAGACCAATTGCGACTCAACAACATCCCGTAAGTCTCCGGGATGTCCACCACTTGGATGCCAATCATGCTAACTATCTTGGGATATTGGATGAGCTGAATATGGACGTTCTTCAGCTTGTTGTTTCCTTTTCTTGCTGACATGAAAATATTCCTCAGAGGGTTCACTCTATTTATCCCTGACACTGACCAAGCATAGAGTAGAACAACAGAAACAAGGTTTTGAAACCTCCTACACTTTGA
>MU226765.1:4785620-4815077 GCA_018584345.1 Thuja plicata
TTTATTAAAATTAAAGAATGAATTATGGACACATAAGTGTCTCTTCGTATGGAATTATGGAAATCCCTTTTGAGGATAATTCATCCTATTAATAATAATAACTCTTTAATTCCTTTTATGTATATTAGCCAAAGAGGGTATATTTGATTTAATTAAAAGTACTTTAGGACTTTTAGGATTAAATCAATTAATCATAGGGGTTTTAGCTAATAATCATTTTAGATTTAGGAATTAAATGTAATTGTCAGATTTATGCAAATTTGGGTTTTCTGCATTTGAAACTCAGTCGATTAAAGTCAATTAGGAGAAGAATTTGCCTAGTAAAATAGGACTTCGAAGATAAGAAAATGCACCAAAATTGATTGATTATTAGGTGCCAATTTTGGGGTGTTACACAACCCTTGTCTATCGATCAGTAAGCTGACTAGAAAGTTGCATCAGCCCAACTTAATCTGAAGATCATTCATGTTGATGCAAACACAAAAGTAGACAGCAACAGATACATCTATACATGACAAGGTACAATTCTGCATCGAACACCAGTAACATTGTATTGATGATGGATAGGGAAATTCAAGGAATATATTATGTAAAGGATGGAAGATGATAAAAACAAGGAGAAGTGTTTTTGTTTGGCATTGTTGTCAAAGGGAGAGATTATCTCATTATCATAAAGGGAGATATTATCTCATCATCATAAAGGAGATATATAAGAAATCACAAGGGAGAGATTATCTCATTGATCAGAAAATATTATATCATTATTCATAAAGTGAAGTTCTTGAGAATCAAAAGCAAGATTTAATCAATATTCCAAGGGAGAGAGATTGCTTACATATGAAATATTCATCTAAGGGAGAGAGTTCATAAAAAGAGAGAGAATGTTGTCAAAGGAAAAAGAGATTATCAAGAAGAGGAACAGTCAAGGCAGAACACATATCAAAATAGAGAAAGAAGATGCTACATCTATCCAGTAAAGGGATTGAAGATTGAAGACAACCACTCTGCAAGAAACAAATCTAAGATATATGAGCTTACCAAAAGCCAGACATTTGTAATAGTTACAATAGGAAAGCTTGATGAAACTGTATATTTCATATTATATTAGTAATAGTATAGTATGATAATGTAGTATGTTGCCATCAATGCCAAAGGGAGATATTGATGACATGTAACTAATTGAATGTTTGAAGATGTTAAGTTGATCACCAAAATGAAGAAAGATAATACAAGACATTAAATCAGTTAATGGATTGTATTGTCATTGATGTCAACTTGATATAATCTAATAAGTTATAATAAAAGTGTTAAATACTTCAGAGAATCAAAGAGATAAAGATTATGCTTTGATTAATGTATAAAGACAAGCATTCACTATGTGACTTCAAACACCAACAGTCAGTGGAACCCGACAGACAGAGATCACTGAAAGTCAAGTCACAATGATGCCCAAGAAAGAAAACTGATGAACATTACCGACCAACATAATCAAGCATACCCAACGGTCAGTGGAACCCGACAGACAGAGATCACTAAAATTCAAGTCACAATGATGCCCGAGAAAGGAAACCAATGAGTAGAATCAAGCATACCTGACGGCCAGAAACACAGTGTTACCTGACGGACAGACATGCCCGAAGGACAGACAACCCTGACAGAGAAGCCCGGGGAGAATTGGAGTGTTGACTGAAGCTAACAAGAGTTAAAACACAAGAGTTAACTGGAGTTCAGAAATGACAAAATATCTAGCTGGAAGAGCTAAATATATATGTAACTGGTATTTATCATTGTTTTCATCAATGAGATAAAGCCAAAGATAAGTAAAGGATTTAAAGTTGTTTTGTCCAGTTGGCAAGAAGATCTCTGCGAGATAAAACAATAGTTTTTCTTCAAATCTAATTGGCTAAGATTGTGGATCATGCAAAGATCAAGAAAATCAAGAACCTAACAATAGTGATATCATGTCTATTTAAGAGACAAACTTAATTTATTACGAATTAAGGGGAGTGAATGAAAAAGATGATGCTGGAGAGAAACTGATGAAGAAAAACTTCATACAACACTGATCAATCAAGATGAGGAAAGAGCTAAGCAATTCTGTAGACACTAATCAATAGAGCATAGCATCACCGAGCAGTCCAACAGTGGAGCAAATGTATTAAAAGGGCATATTGATCAGATTAGTTTTATGAGCTTACAATAGATTTGAAAATCTACAAGTACAAGTTGTATACGTGAACAGATCATATTGTTTTAGTTTAACAATTGCTAAAGAAAGTCTCCTAATCAAAAAGGATTTAAAGATCCTTTATATATATTGAGATACATCCCAAGGAGTATCAAAAAGTTTGATCATGAAGATAGCATGAGATGCCAGATACCTATTGATAGGCCAAGAGAGTGTTTGATTAAGGAAGGTAGCATAGAGATGCCCAATATCAAGTGATAGACTAAAATTTTAAATCCTCTAACAAGGTCACACCTAACAGTGTATTTGTAACCTTTAACAAGGTTGGCTCTTCACCGAGCTCACTTTAGAAAAGTGAAAATTTTGGGTAACTGGTCCCAAGTGGTTTTTCCCTTAACAGGGTTTCCACGTTAAAAATCCATGTGTCAATGTGTTTATGAGTCATTACTTTAGTTTTTTTCATTACACATAGCTTAACTGGATTAATTGGTATACTCTAAGTAATTTACTATTTTTTCAGTAAATTAACAGACTGCTATTCAGTAAACATACAATAGGAGGTTTAAAAAAGCATTCCGAGTAGTAGTAATTTGATAAGTATATTTTGAGGCATTCATCTTATAGGACTGAAGATAAATAGAGGCTTAATATTATGGTACTAAGTTTTTGGGTTGGTTAATGGAATATTTTTGAGGCTACTGACTCACCCCCCCCCTCTCAGTTATTACTAATAGATGTAACTTGCCAAGTTGATCCATCTTTGGTGTTCCATCATCCAATAGATTCATATAGATTCGATTAGAAAAAAATGGCTTCATAATAAAAATATCATAAAATATTTCAACCCCCTTAACCTCTTTAATATTTGTTTTGACTCATCTTCATTGTAAAGGACCTCTCTTAATTTATCATTTGCATTGATGGTCAGTATTGTGTCAATATCTAACAATAAATTTTACCATTAAGGTTAACAATTTATGTTTATCTAACCATTTATTTCTATTAAATCAAATGTATAGCTTAATTGGTGTGCATGAAAAGGGAAAAAGGTGTTCTTTTTTGCATACAATGACTTAATTTATCTAAAGTGTGAATAATCAATGACAATATTTTGTGTTGTTTTCAAAAAGTGGTTAAAAGATAGGTTTACACTTACCTTAGTGTATTTCTTTCCTTTTAGTCTATGCATATTCAAATAGGTCATTTACAAGAAATTATTTGGGTAAAATCTTTTGATCAATTGCTAAAAAATAATAGTTGGTTTTTATAAAAGTTAATGACTTAAAATTTCCTGCATATTGGACCTTGTTGCATTGTAAAACCTACTAAGCTAGAAACTTCCAAAATTGGAAGTTGTAGGGGAATACCTAATATTGCATCATGGTGGATTCCATAATATGTTGGTTTTCATTATCTAAGGTATTTACCATGTTCTTTGTCATGAGATACCAAACTCATTATTCTTTAGCGAACCTAAACAAGGGTAATTACGTCCTGGAATATATTATGTATCATAATCTCATGCCATATATATATGGCCTTTCTCATGAGCGAGGTGAAAAATATTAAAAGGATAAGTGATTTAATAATCATGATCAAAATAAAACCTAACACTAATTAAAAAGATCTTCTCTGTAAATGTAATTATGCACAGATGAGAGAATAGGCAGAGTGGGGAACACTGCTTCCCTGTTATTACACAAATGAAAAATGATTGGAAAATAGTAAAATCTTGAAGGAAAAAAACTATTGAACAGGCACAAAGATTATTTATGAACTAGATTGCTACAAGGGCTAATAGAATTTTGGTAGCCATACCAAGTTTTGTTACAGGGGCAAATAAAATCCCCATTAGGCAATAGGATAGTTCTAAACAAGGATAACTTTAAGAAACCCCCTTGGGTAAAGTATAAAATCCAAATGAATCTTTCAATAATGTGTGGTGGTGGGGGGGAATATTTATTTTGTTGGCAAATTTTTTTAATTTTAAGAAGAAAAAAAATTATATTGCCAAATGTTTTTCAATCGTATGAAAAGTCTATAAATTCCTAGTGAATCTATCATTATTGTGCTCGGGTAAAATAATAATGTATTTGGGGAATGGATTACTTAAATTTTTTTAAATATATAAGTTTCATGGAAAAAAAAATTATTCTAACGGAAAAATATTTAATTGTATTGGCGATGTATTTTCAATCGTACAACAATTGTAGGGAAAGTTTGGCTAATCTTTCATTATCTATGGGGAAACATATCTTTGTTTGGATATTTTTTAAATCTAGAATCCATATTCTATTAATAGCCACTTGCCATGAATCGTGACTCGTCATGATGGGTCAATGCCAAATGGAAATTAATGTGATAATTAAGGAAACATCATATCAAATATTGAGAGAGTAAAGCATTGATTTGTTATGAACTCTTTTGCAGGGTGGTATCGATAATTGTGGCCACAAGAACAAATACCTAACAACCATCATTTCACCATTATAATATATTATTTAAGATCATTGGATGATCCAAGATCAATGGCTTAAATTCTATTTCAGTTTGAAATTCTCAATGATGTGAAGTTCTACAAAAAGTATACAAAATGAAAACACGTGTGATATCTATGTACTTAACCAGTGTCGTAAATGTAAACATCGACTATAACTAGTTATGGTGACAGTTGATAAATTGATAGTGTTATGTTCTTGTGATGGACATTAAATAAATATCTTTTCACTAAAATTCTCAAATGATATCATCCACACATTGTGTCCAATTTGGTACTAATAGAATTACGTTATTCCCCATTTCACACACTTTTATTTATGGAAAAAATTTACAAAAAGATATCAAATATTTAACGCAATATGTTTGGAAATATAGTATATATGTGGCTTCCTTTGTCCTTTTTAAAGGAAAAATAAATTAGAAGGGTTATACAGGGAATTAATAAGGACTGGGAATAATTATGAACGAGTGATAAATAGATTGGTGGGCATTTTTAGGCTATTTATAGATGATTTGGGCTTTTTTATTCTCCAATTATCCTTGGATAGATAGAGTGTAGTTCCTGGTTGAAAGTTTGGTTTAGGCATTTTCAAAATTTCACCTTTGTTTCTAAATTCTCTTTGAGTTTGGGTAGATAGAGTGCGGTAGGTTGATAGCTAGTTTTACACTGTAGAATCTAAACTCTAAAGATGGATAGTCCTATCTAGTTGATAAGTACAACTCTAGAGAAGTAGACTGCCTTTTAAGGATTATCACAGATGACCATCTGAAATCAGTTTATAGGCAGGGCTTGGCTAGAATGTTTACAAATGAATTCATGAGGATAATGTTGGGTTGTGAATTTTTAGTATTTATTGACATATAGAAAGTTAATATGAACATTACCTCTTAGTTTTTGGCCTCTCTTCTAGACCTCAGAGGAGACAAGGTGGAAATTTTTTTTTGCTAAGGTAGGTTTTTAAAGGAGAATTCTTGGAAGATCACATTCAAGTTATCTCCCTCATGGAAATAGGGGTGAGGATCCCATGGCCCATGGATATACCCAAGCTTTAGTAGCTAGGCCAAAATGTGGATCAACAACCCTTTATTTTGAACTTGAAGGATGAGAAACTGGAGAGACATAGGAAATGGGCGGCGATTGGGAGGTATTTCCTTACAAAATGGTTTCTCCTTGATGAAGTTCAAGACTATGTATGGCTGCAAGAATTTGCGCAGCTTCTCATCTCCAAAGAATTCCACATAGAATGAAGGGAAGGAGAGAAATCTAATTTTTAAGGGTTATTTTTGTTTTGTAGGTGGCCCTACTATTTTGAAATGAAGAGAAACCAATGGTTACTACTGCTATACCACTTAATCCTCCTCTTGGATTTGAATTCTCAAAAAATTACTATAATGCTTTGGTAGAAATAGGGCTATTCCCACTTTGTAGTGTAATCAAAATTATGTGGGAATTCATTATTCTATAAGTCTTACAAATATAGTTACCACTTACCAACACTCTTCAATGTAAATATTCATATAAATCTCAAATATTAATGAAAAGTTTGTAAACTCTATAAAAAATGCTTTGTTGCATTGAGCAAATTTAAAGTTTTCAAATTTTTAATATAATGGACAAAGAGTTTGCAGCAAAATTATGTGTGATACTAATTTTGTGAATCTCTAGCCTAACAAATTGAAAATACAATTGTTAACTTTTTATGTTATTTTATGCCATTATTTCTTCATTTGGTTTATATGACACCATCTAGGTTCATTAATTAAAATTTAATTCTATTCAGGGTTCATTTTACAAACCAAAATTGAAAGGCTGAAAATTGAAAAGAGTAATTTCATCGAGTTATTAATATTTTTCTGATAACATAACCTGCGAATACATAAAATCTATAATTTTATATTAATTAAGGTTGGGATCCTTACATCCATTTTGAACTTTTATTTATGATTTCCAAATAGACTCAGAGGAATATTTCCAAAACCTATTTTATAACTTATTAAAAAATCCTAAACTATAGTCTATAGTTTATACCAAGGCCCTGACCAATCTATGGATTGTCTATATGGTATAAAAAATAGGGCTGAAGGAACTCATCTACCACTAGCAAACTACTAGTAACACAAAAAATAAAAATTGTAGACCAAAGGCAGAGAGTACACCATTCTTCAAGCATGTTGGGCCCATTGGCGTCTTGGCCTTGCTATATTTGTAGCCTCTCATTATGCCTATATTCTGGCCAACCTAGCTTTCTTAGCACAAAGGATGAATAGGTAATCTTCTCCACAGTTGGCAGGGGCTACCCCTCTTGCACTGTCCTTTACACAGTGCAGGTTTTGAAAAATCCACTCCTCTCTAGTCCTCAGCTCCAACACCACAAAAATCTATTTCACATCCTCTTCATCAAATTCAAGTTCATCAATAAACCCTTCAGTGGTTAGATAGTCCCAATGCTATTCATCCACTTTGGGTTCCTTGATTTTGGCCAAACATAAGAGAAAATTGATGTTCTCCTTTATGTCACCACATTGACCTTGTAGTAACCCCAAATTTTCTATATAGACAATTGGGTGTTTCTATACATAAGCTCTATGAATATAGAACTCATGTGGTAGGGGAACGAGGAGATTCCCATCCACATTATCAAGCACAACTTCAATGTATTTCAGATATTAATGTTGAAACAACATCTAGGTGATTTGTTTAGCCATTGCTTGGAGACCCCCATATAAAGGAGCATGGAAAGGGAAAAAATGAGAATGTTTGAGCTGACCCTATGCCTATGATGCACTAGTAAAAACTCTATACCCAACATTAACTTAACTGCATGCACAATTTATAGGTGTTCATTCATCAGCACAACCTTTAAATACTGATCTATGACTTCCCCAAGAAAGAATCCCTATGCTTTCATCACATTGAGAATTATAGGTGTGTCCATCTCTCCCAACTCTAAACTCTCTTAACTCAAGAGTCTAAACTCTCTTAACTCTGAACTCTCCAACTCTAGTCAGTCTTTTATTTTTGAAGTGTAAACTATAGCCACCTTAATGTCTAATTTATAGGAAACGATCAATTTTAAAGTGGAGTTGGACACTTCAATCTTCACTTGCAAATTATCTTGAGAAATACAAATCATACAATCTTTCCTTGTGATCATAAATAACTAAATTTCCTTGAGAAATTAGATATTGAATGATACTGATACAATTTTCCCCTTTTTTGGGTAATGGGGTGGTCATACCACCACTGGAGACTGCCTTATGCCCCAATGAAAGTGCACTACATTTTACAAAAGATTCAGAGAAAAATGCTTATTAAATATTTTTTATTATCAATAATAGCTATCATCACTTAGTACCTTAGCTCCATATAATACCATTGCCATCCTACTTATGGAACCCAAATTTACAGGTCAAATTTGCATATCCAAACGACTCAAGGAAGTATACTCTATACCCATATCATCACGCTTTATGTATTTATTAAATCCTTATTTCTATTTCTACTTCATAAATTATGTTATTTTTAATTCTTGTATTTCTCCACCTGCATTTTCATATTTAAGTTCATAATCTAGTCGTTACATGTGTTTTCACAGTATCTTTGTTATATTTTATTATTTCGTAGCTATGTCTAACGACTAAATCTCAAACAAGATCTATGGTTAGCATGATCCCTTAAACAAAAGATGAATGGTCTTTATTCATTAAGGCATCGCGACAAGATGACAGGTGTCTACTAAGATCTCTCTTGACTAAGGTCAAAGTTATTTAAACATCGAGCAAGTCAGACTTCATCCGACGGTCATCGTATTTCCTTAAAGAGAATATGCATGTTATCTATCCTTTAAGGCATTACAATTGGTCGCCATGTGTCCTGGTCCCACTAAGGCTATGAGTAGAGATAGGTTAATCAACAGTTAAACATCAAACAAGATCTACAGTGGGCGATATCCCTCAAAGTAGAGATGCATGACCTTTAGTCTTCGAGGGAACGCGACAGAGTGATACATGTCATGGGCCTGTCGAGGTCTGAGATAATGGGTCAACAAGGATACATATGGAAATACATGATTCATCAAGCAAGATTATGAGGATGCAATTCATTTATAAGACAAGTTAAAATTATAGTTACTAAAGCTCCTATCATTTAGCACATGGGTATAATCAACAGTGATCTTTTAACCCATTAAAAAAGGTGATCAAGTCTTAAGAAAGGCAGGAGGAATATGTGTGGTCAAACGAAGATAGATCTAGGGAAAGCATGATGCCTAAAAGTAGAGATGAATGATCTTTACTCATTGTGGCATTGCAAGACGGTGACATGTGTCTAGGGCCCACAGAAGTCTGAGCTATGTAGTTGTTTGTTAAAGGATGAAAGGCATTGACGGTTGGTGCATTCCCTTGATCATAAATTTAACATTTGTTAGCCTTCAAGGGATTGTACGATCTTAACACATGTCCCCAATGATCAAAAAGATAATATGCTTGGCTGGCATCGTCGATGTGGACTTTTATTTGTCATTTTTTATTTTTCAATTATATTTTATATCTCTTAGGTTTTTGTATACTATTTGATACATCGGCGACATTCTCATGCAAGGTTTCGAAGGTGGCGAGTACTATTGATCTGACCGGTGATAAAACATTATGACCTTCATGGAATAGAGAGGATGATCACATTTGAACATTCTATAAGGAATCTTCATGGGGATAGAGGATGCTTTATTATGGTTGACAACCTCGATGAATCTGTTCTTAATGCTAAAGATGTCCATTATCATGTTGAGTTTATATTGATGCTTATGGATAAGAATGTGGTTGAAGTATCATGATGAATACATTTAGAATCATTATTATATTATACGTGATTTTAAGGACTTGATAAGTTATAATTATTTTGAATTATCTCTAACAAATCACAAGTGATTTGTTAGTGACCATTATTTTGAGTCCTTATGTCGGCAAATTTTTACTAACAAGGATGATTAATCACTCCTTAATTGTAACTAATGGTCAGTTGTTGATCTTAGGATTAGGTTTAAGTTATCAAGAGACACATTGTTCTAAAGCTTGTATGCATCCCTTGGAATTTATATAAATAGGGATTCCAAGACCATGTGAAGTGAAGGATCGTTATTATTGTTCCTAGTCTAGAACTTGATCACAACTGCAATATGGACTCGAATGTACTATTATTTAAAAATAAATAATGATAAGTATTTTTTTCTCACTTGTGGTAAGAAAAATAAATTCATTTCAGTTAGTCCCTTGCAATTATTGAAGGTAGATTCAATCTCTATTCTTGCAATGCTTGTGTAGAGATTTTACATGTCTCATATTCGTGTTTGATTATCAAGGAGTTTGTGAAAAATTAGTGTTTCCAGCTTCTTGTTCAACTGGTCTCCCTACCATAGGAGTTAAATTCATTTGAACTAACAAGGATATAAACAAACTTAATTTCTCTCCATCTATAGTATTTGAATAGTTGATGGTGTTGGAATATACACTGTCTTGCAGGTTTGTACATAGGATTGAAATTGGATTAACTCAATTTCCCAAGTTGAAACATGCAATGGTCTTATAAATTATTGGATATAGTCATTTAGTTCATTTCTTAATATTGTTGAGATATTCTATCTAGTGTTCATTCAATTTTTATATATTCAATGTATTCTTACAATTACACAAATTTTTTCAGTCTTGCAGTGTTTGTTGTGATTTATCACAATTGGATTTCTTTAAAGTACATGTTTGCCACACTTGAAAGAGAGGTTTGAGATTCTATCAGATCTTCTATAAAAAGCCTTAAGCTTGAGGGATAATTTAAGGTATAGTCCTACCATCCTTGGTCCCACAGAGCCAGAATTGCAGAAGTTCCAACCTTGTTTTGGGTTGAACTTGTTAGTTGGCCAAATCACTTGGGTTTCCCAACATTGGATTGGCAAGTCCATAGGATGTTCAATCTGTTGATTTGAGCATCAACACTTGGAAGCCAATTGTATAACACAGTAATACACTTTCTAAACCCTATACCCTAAATAGCCTATGGTACCAACCATCCCACTTGAAATCATTTGGCATGATCACAAATCGATGCCATAAACTTTATTTCCATCCAAAGTTCTGAAGGATGAACACTTTTATAAACTTTCTTTGCAAAAGAGACACGTGTTGGGTGACATTTCTAAGTGTTGAATTAAATTTTAACTATACTTATTAGTAGATTAGTTAACAATAACATATACGTTTATTAAAATTTTATTTTCACTATAATGAACAATCCAAATCAATTTAATGACCATTAGTGGTCAGAGATCAACGACTTAAGCTCTATTTTAGCCTGAAATTTTATGAAGGATAAAAAATTCTAGAACTTCCTCCAGAAAAGAGACATGTGTCAGTGTGATGTATCAGATTGAATGAATGAAATTTGAAATTGAGTTACATAAAACTAGTTTCGATGAGGCCAAATAACTTATGGGACCCATCATCCAACTAATACTCATGTGGCATACATTTTTTATTAAACATTAGTGATTTAACTAGGTAGTAGAAGTATAGTTAATTAAATATAGTTAATTCTCTATAATTGAAATTAATCTAATGACCCTTGGATGATCACGGATCAACAACATAAACTATATTTTGGGCTGAAGTTCTGAAGGATGAAAACTTTTATAAACTTCCTCTATAAAAGAGACACATGTCGGGGTGACATTTTTAAGTGTTGAATTAAATTTTAACTATAATTATTAGTATATTACTTAATAATAACTTATAATTTAATTCAATTTTCACTATAATAAATAATCTAAATAAATTTAATGAACATTGGATGGTCACAAAGTAATGGTTTAAGCTCTATTTTGTGCCAATTTTTTTAAGCATACAAAATTCCATAACTGCCTCTAGAAAAGAGACACATGTCAGTGTGACATGTTAGATTGAATGAATGAAATCTTAAATTAAGTTACTTAACACTAATGTCGAAGAGGCCAAATAGCCTATGGGACTCATCATCCAAGTGATACCCACATGGCACGGATTCATCATTAAACATTGGTGATTTAATTAAGTAATAGAAGTATACATAATTAACTACACTTAATTCACTATAATCCAAATCATTTTAATGGTTGTTGGATGGTTACACATCAATGACATAAGCTATATTTTAGGTTGAAGTTCTAAATCAGTAAAAACTCTACAAATAGTTTCCAAAAAAGTGACACACATCAGTGTGATGTGTCAAACTAAACAAATGAAAGATTTGAGTAATGTCCACGAGGGTGAACACTAAATACTTATGTCATAATGGCACCTACATTGGTGACTACAGAATGTGGATTTAATTAGAAATAATTTATTTTAACTATACACTTAATTAATTAACTATAGATTAGCTATAATCTATTTTAATTATATGGATCAATTCAATGAATTCATTCACTATTTGTTCATTGGATGAAAGAAGATCAATTACATAAGCTCTATTTTGGGCCAAAGTTCTGAAGTAGAGAAATATCTTCAAAAAATTTCTAGAAAAGTGACATGTGTCAATCTTAAAAAAGGAAACAAAATTATTAAAACTTTGAGACTACGTCTAGGATACTACAATTCTATGAATTTTTACCTTTAGGCTTTGAGGCTTTTGAAGTTAAGGGAGATTGGTATTTGGAAAAACTAATTAACTAGGGAGACTTAAAAACAAGATTGTGGGATGTAATAGATTCTATCTATTCCATTCTATCTATTCATCATTTCAATTTCAAATTTTGGGCATATTTTCCATTTTCCAATCTCGTGCTTTAGATTGTAGAATTAGGGGTTGAGAGTTTACCATTACCATCAATAGGTAAATTGAAAGGCACAACAATAGAATATATAAAATGTACCCAATAATTTAAAACCTAGGTTTCACTAATGAATAGGTAGAATATATTCATGATCTTGTTATCCATGGTAAGTGAGCCATAGAAATTAGATTTTCATTGGAGATTAAGCTGATAAATACAACTAGCAAGGCCCAACATACTATTTTTAACAAAATTTTAAGTGCACACACAAATAAAATTGCTTTGTGGGATGTTGGATCAGAATGCATGATGATACCTCAAGTTTTCCCTTGCCTTAAAATTGTCATGTTCTGTGCCCAAAATTATAATGAAACTAGAAGAGAAATTATTCATAAAAATATACAAGGAAATTTTATCCATCACCAAGGAATACTTTAAAAGTTTGTTGGAGTTAGGGTTTGGAGCATAAAATCAAAACTAAAACATCCACAATGACCTAGAAAAGCTTGCAGAGGTTTTTGAGAGACTCAGTGAAGATGCAAAAAATCAATTTTTTAGATGTATAATAATGGAGGGTACCCAAATTGATCAGAATCATAACTATAAGCCTCCTTATAATGTTGATATTTTTGTGCCATGGGTTACCTTGCTAAAAAATTTCCTTGGATTGGAAAATAATAGGGAAGTGGGTGTAAGCCTTCTTGATATGATATTTAATATCTATTATGTTAACCAACAAGTTAGATATAATTTTGCTGAGAATGTGGGTCAATCCATGGACAAAAAAATTATAATGATTAAAAGAGGTTCCTCTAATACATTTAGGTTCATAACCTACTTGTGTCTTCTTCTAGAAAAATATCATATAATGTTCAAGACCAACAAGCTTGAGACTAAGGTGAAAAATAATGATGAGAGGAGGACAGTGGCTACAATATATGAATGGAACCCTAAGATAAAGATGCATTATAATAGAAGGAACTACACCAATTTTGTAGAGTTATTTTTGGCACTAATGTACAATGCAATTACAAACCCTCCAATGCCTAGATTTCATGTGTCTTGTAGAGATTACATTCATCTTAGACCTCAAATACATTTGGCTAACTGGTTCTTCATGGAAAAATATACAATGTTAAGGTTTTATGGATCGGGGTTACAACCCCACAAACTTCTAATACATGTGACAAAGAGGTTTTTTCCATTGGGACATGTACAACATATGGAGAGTATAGATGAAATATTTTATGGCTAGTAGAAGAAGACAATGTTTAATTCATTACCTTTCTCATGTGGATGGTTCACATTTGAGAGGAAAGCATTGAGTTTAGCACATGAATTTTTGAAAATTTATGGTTTTGATGTTGTCAGTTACTGGAAGTATGATCCAGGAAACATAAATCAAGAAAGGCTTGTGGTGAATAAGAAATCTACAAGTATAATTCAACATGAAATTAAACCATTGATAAAAAAAAGTTGAAAAACAAGGATTCTTGGGATCAAGTCAAAAAAGTGATGAAGGAAACTGCCACTGACAAAAGTATTTCTCTAGAACAATTGTCATCATAAATTATGGCATTGCACCAACATGAACATAGAACAATAGAGAAAGGTACATCCAAATTAGGAGGTCCAAAAATGTTTTCAAAAGAGTTTCTATTCCATCTGCTACAAAAAAATGTCAGAATATCTACATAAATTTTGTGTGGACTTAAACTAGACTTGAAACAAAATCACTAATTTTTGGAGTATGAGGAAGAATCTAGATGAACCAAAGGCTAGTGAAGATTTTGAGGATATCCAAGAGGACATTGAGTTTAGCCAATTTTGGAATAAAGAGAATCTCATTGAATAAAATATTGATAGTGATGATGATCCTGATGGTGATGAGGACATACCCTCAAGTCCCGCTCCAATAGCTACTGCAAACTCTACAAAAAAAAATTGGTTTGAGTGAGCCCCTAAAACAAACATATACTAAAGGGGAATTCATACTGGGAAAATGGGTTTTGAAGGTGGTGGTATGGAGCCCCAAGGAAAATTCCATTAGATGCCACTTTTTATAGAAGTTTCGAGAAAACCTAGTGAACAACCAACCATTGGAATTGAATCAATAGGGAAATTTATTATTTTTACACATGAAACTATTTTTTTTAGAGCTTCAAATCCAGACTATCCAGACATTTAGATTCAATCACAACGCAACTATTTTATTGGTGATAAATTAAGTTCTACTACCACTGGTAGGGAGGGTATGGATACTAGTAGTACTAGTTGTGGTGAACAAGTGCAAAAAAAAGAAATAACTCACAAGAGGCCAATAGTAGAAGATACTATATAGGAACCCAATGATCAAGGAAATGTGAATAAGTAAAAGGTTATGATGATAATTATGAGTACAACTCCAAATCCATAAATTTCCACTACAAAGGTATTGTTTGTGGCTTTAGAATAGAACAGTAGGAAATGGGAAGGAATGTTATGATGTAAATTACTCCCCAATTCACAATTTTCACATTAGGATGAAAGGATATCCCCACTAGGCTCAAGGTTGACTCAAGCTCTTAGTGGGAATAACGTTTGTTATTCTTTGGAATGTGTAAATGATAAAGTGGAAGAATGACTAAATGATGTAATCGATATAATAGAAAAGATACTAAAAATATGATTAAAATAGACTAATAAAAATTGATATCGAGCTTAAACTGACAGAAATAGAAATTAGAAGATAAAATTGACCTAACCAAGAAATTTGAGTCAAAAATGACTGATACATATATAAATTTGATGTGTACCCAGGGAAAAAGAAGGATTCAATGTGTACCTAGCACTTTCAGATGAAATTTTCATGGAATTTGCAATTGTTCCTATACTGCCCAAAAATGTTTTGACAGCTCTATAACTTGTTCCTTTACACACAAAAAGTGAGGAAGAAGGTTGGGGAAATGGTTTTTCCTTGGTCAAATCCCTATTTATGAATCAACCTTGAAAAGAAAAGAAAAGAAAGGAAAAGTGTGTTTTCATGTAGCAGAGGATAGATCTAAACAATAAATTATATCATACCCTATAGATGAAATTACTTCTTTGGATGTGATTAAATATGTCGATGCAATAGCTTTAACTAAATACAAAAATACAAAAACCCAAAAAGGAAATCCAGCAAGACAACAACTTATGGAATAGATGTTGTAATTCGCCATAATGTTTGATTGAGGAGAAGAATAATGAAGCTTGACGAATGAATGTGGATATCCTTCCTTGATAGAAACTCATTTTATTTTCCTCCAATGGGGGAAAGGAGATATATCTATAGAATAAGATACCTTTCTTTCTTGAGAGGAATTAAGACTTAAATGCTTGAACTTGATGGCTCTTGATGGCTTGATAATGGGCTCATGAATGTTTATTATATGATTGAAGCACTTACAATAGAGGAATGGATGGTAAAATAAGGAGGTATAGGGGGTTTATATACATCTTGCATCATTTTGGGGAGTTAAACCTGAGAAGGCCAACCACGTGTTCTTTTTTCCCTCTCAAACCCTAGTATCAGGCTCCAGGCCAGATTTGGACCCAATCTCCAAGGGACACATCAAAAATGGAGATGTGTTTCTAGATACACATCACTAATGGAAATGTGTTCCAAATAATTCATGACCAGATTTGATCTGGGTTCCAGGGATATAGACTATGTGTGGGAAAAAGAAAGGACAACTCACTTTGGGGTCAGAGAAAGTAAAAAATGCCCAAAAATAAGTGAATAGGTCCTAGGTGAGGAAATTAATTATGGGATTGGATGTAAAATGGGAAAATATACCTAGAAACAAGAGCCAACCTTGATTTTAAGAAATATTGAAGGATGTGGAGGACCCATATTTGAATTCAGGTACACTTTTAGTGCCATATGAGGTCCTACCCTAGAAAATACACTAAAGTAGGTACAAAATGATCCAAAAATTGAGCACAAGATAGGTTCTTACAATTTAGGACTATAAATTTAGCCCACACTTTAGAAGGATTATGAGACAATTTTGTGCTCATGATAAAGGAATAAAGAGAGAGAAAGAAGACAAGTCAAGATCATAAGTGAATTGCAAAAATGTAAGACAATGTTATATTTAAGGACATAACCCCCAAAAAAGGGATCTTAACTTGAACATATATGGTTAAGGACACAAGAAACAAATAAAAAAAAAGGAAAATAAAAGACAAAAAGACACAAATACAAAATGGGTTAGTACTAAAAACAAACTCCAAATCAATTAGTAGAGGAGACCTAGATCGAAAAATATCTCATCCACTAATATCATACTTGGAAATTGATGGGGGGACCTAACCACAAGAGAGCTCTTTCTCTAATTAAGACCTATCTTTGGTCTTCCTAGGGTATCTTCCTTTACCCTACCTAGAGGACAACTCTATGATCCCCTGCTTCCCTTATTACTCACCACCAATTTCAAAACACTCTCCTTTCCTTCTCAATCCTTCAATGCACCATTAGGCTCCATTGAACAATTTTTTTCCCAATCCACAATTGGAAATAGTGTTGGGATTCCTAACCATTCCTAGGTCACTTTGAACTTATTTTGATCCACTTGGATGTATTCTTTAAAATTTTTCTAGTTGAGTTCATAGTTTTCTTGTTTTGAGGCCTTGTAGCCTTTTTAGTCAATTAGGCCTCCTAGAAACTGGTTTTCTTGGATTTATTCACAAATTATCTTAACAAAATCCTAAATCAATTATGGATTCCTCATATTTTTACCCTAGGCTATAGGATTTTCTAGGTTTTAGACCCCCACCTTGTCCGTACATAGGACTTTCACTAAACCCCTATTTTTAAGGGTTTAAAGAGCATGTTAACCAGTCTGGGTCCTTTTCTTTCAATGGTTTCTCTAAACAACTCCACCACTCTTCTCCTTTCATTTAGCTATCAATGATATGCACCTATATATCCTCTCACCATTTATTGGTTCAATCCAATCCAATTAGCAAGCTTTCTTGCTACTGTTCTGCAGAAGCCACTAACCAGAATGCCTCTACACTCACCTAGGGCTTGATGGAAAAAATATTTACCCTGCATAAAATGACTCCATAGATCATATCTACTCTATATACAAGGTTCCCTACTTGATTCCAAGTGGCCATATTTTTTCAGGCTCTGTCAAAAAAACATAGTGCAAATCTTTTCTTCCAATACTCAATTTGTACACTAACACTTCCAAACCTTTAATTAGGGTATAACTAGGCTTATATACCCCAACCCAACATTTTTGGACCCTTAGGTCTGGATTAGAGAATCATTAATGCTATTTCCTAGTTTTTAGGAAATGTTGTCATGAGCAACTTTTGCTTAATTGACAAACCACTACTTACAATGGTTTAATTTGACACTAAACCATTACATGAGATCTTTAAACACTTAAAAACATAAAAATCACAAATACCACTCCATTTTGGAGTTTTTGTCAACCTTTGACCCTTTTTTTTACTTTCTAGGACTTAAACCCTTAGATCCTAGTTGATCACACCAAACACTAGACTCTAAACACTCTTACCTCTAGACACTCACCAAAACAACCTTGGGACTTTATACTTATTTTTTATTACCTTGGTGGTTGACCAAACCAACCTACAAGCCAAAATGATTTAAATATCTTCATAAGACCTTAAGGTTCTCCTGCACCATCCTCCCCCTACAACAAGAAAATTAGGGTATCTTAGGTGTGATGAAATCTAGACTTATGCCATGCTTCTTGAAGTCTCCATCTGCTATCCGCCTAGCCTCTAACTCAGATTGGTATTCCCATTTCACCAAGTGTTCCATGTAGACTTTTTTCCTTGTCTTCTTCTTCACTCTTAAATCTAGAATTTTTTCCACTTGTGCCATTATCTGTTCAAGTACTTGGAGTTCTTCAACATCTGCACTGTACTTTCCCTCATCTATATTGGAACCCTTGTATTGAATCAAGTCCTTCACATTGAAAATAGGATAAATAGACATCTCCTTGGGTAGATCTATCTTGTAGGCATTGGAGCCATACTTATCTAACACTTTACATGGTCCAACCCTCTTCATCGGTAGTTTACTTGGTATTCCCTTCTGTAGCCTAGCCTTGTTCAAATACACCATTCCCAAATCTCCTACGTGGAATTTTTGTTCTATTCTCCCTTCATCTTTCTTTGCTTTAATCTTATGATTAGCTTCCATTAATGTCTTCTGCACTTGCTCATGAACCTCTCTAATTAAGTGAGAAAAATCATCTGCATGACCACCGATCCCTTCGTAACCTTTTATATCTCTCAGCTCAAGAACACCCCTTGGATGTAATCCATACACAATCTCAAATGGACTCTTACCATTAGTCCTATTTACACTATCATTATAGGCAAATTCTTCCCGTCGGATAACTTGTTCCCATCCTTGGCCATACTATTTAGTCAAACATCTTATCAAGCTTCCAAGAACCCTGTTTATTACCTTTATCTAACCATCCATTTGAGGATGATATGCAAACCTATGAGATAAATTAGTTCCTATCCTTTTCCATAGGGTCTTCCAAACATGCCCCATAAACTTAACATCTCTGTCTGCGACTATGGTCATTGACAAGCCATGTATCCTTACTATCTCCTTGAAGAAAAGGTGGGAAATGTGACTGGCATCATGTGTTGTTTTACATGGAATGAAATGACCCATCTTACTAAATATGTCCACTACCACAAACACATTGTCCAAACCAGTTGGTGTTCTAAGTAGTCCCACTATGAAATCCATACTTATGAACTGCCATGGTCTATTTGGGATGGAAAATGGTTGGTAAAGGCCTGCATTTGATGATGTCCCATTTTCCTTCTAACATACTCCACATTGCTCCACATACCTCCTTACATCTTTCTGCATTTTAGGCCACCAATAGAATCTCTCCACTAAGTCTAGGGTCTTATTTAACCCAAGGTGTCCACTCAAACTTACATTGTGCTTCTCTTGGATGAGGTTCTCCATCATGGAACCCCTTGGAACACATAATTGTTTACCTTTAAACAACAAACCATTACGTAAGGTATAGTCTGCATATTCACTATGAAAGTGGTTTTTAAAATTAGTACACACCTTATGGATCTCTAAGAAATATGAATCTCCTTCATAAAGATCTTTCAATCCTTCAATCCATGTACTCTAAAACTGTATCTCTTGGATGGTAAGCAATCTCCTACTAAGGGTATCTGTAACCTTGTTATTTACCCCCTTCTTGTGCTTAATAGTAAAAGTGTATGATTGCAGAAACTCCATCCACTTTATATGCCTCAAGATAAGCTTCTCTTGTGTGTTTATGTAGCTTAGAGCCTAGTTATCATTGTATACAACAAATTCTTTTGGCAACAAGTAGTGCATCCACTTCTTAAGAGCTTGCACCAATGCATAAAGCTCTAGATCATATAATGAGTATCTAGAATTTGCTTCATTAAGCCTTTCACTAAAGAAGGCTATTGGTCTTCCTTCCTGACTTAGGACTGCACCCACTCCTATGTTGCTATCATCACATTCCAGTATAAATAACTTATCAAAACTTGGTAAAATCATTATTGGTTGGGTGGCTACTTCTTTCTTCAATTTCTCAAATCCTTCATTGGCTTCCTTGGTCCATACAAACTTTGTTTTAAGTCCTCCTTTGATGGTGTCAAGGAATGGTGCACATATTTCACTAAATCTCCTAATAAACTTCCTATAAAATTGGGCAAACCCATGGAAGCTTCTCACTATAGTCCCTGTCTTAGGTGTATGCCAACTTAATATGGCTTCCACTTTTCTCTTGTTCATCTTAAAGTCACCTTGGGATACTACAAATTGTAGGTAGACTAGTTCTTGTTTCATAAACTCACTCTTTTCAAGATTTATGGTGAGCTTCTCCTCTTGCAACCTTTTCAACACAATTTCAAGGTGTTTCATATGCTCTTCCTTTGTTTTACTAAAGATGAGGATGTCGTCTAAGTAGACTACTAAAAACACACCTATATAATCCTTCAAGACTTCATTCATGACCCTCATAAAAGTACTAGGTGCATTTGTAAGCCCAGATGGAATTACTAACCACTCAAATAACCCCTTTGTGGTTTTAAAGCCTGACTTCCACTCATCACCCTCTTTCATCCTAATATGATAGTATCCACTTTTTAAATCAATCTTTGAGAAGTACTTAGCATCCCTCAAGAAATAAATTAAATCTTCTATTCTAGGAATAGGAATCTATATCTAATAGTTATCCTATTTATTTCCCTAGAGTCATTACACATTCTCCACTTACCTCCCTTTTTAGGAGCCCATACCACTAGAACATCACATGGGATTATGATCTTTTTGATTAGTCCTTGGTCCAATAGTTCCTGAACTTGCCCTTATCTCTTTGTTTTGTTCTGGTGTCATTTTGTATGCATCCTTGTTAGGCAATGACTGATTTCCCTCTTTGGTGGTAATGTAGTTGGATGTGAAGCCTACCCCAATCTAACATAAGCTTAGCACTATTTCTCATTTATATGTTGTCTTGTCGATACAAATTTTTTTATAGTTGGACTATTGGGACATGTGTATTACTTTTTGGATCTATTGAATTCTTTGCCTATATACAACACCTGATTGTATAAATGGGGAATCTATTAGATAACTTGTATGAGTGATGCATATTTCTATTTAGGACTTAGTATTGATGGTTTAGTAAATTGGATTAGTAAGTGAATGTTAGATGTAATCAAGATGTAGATTTATTAAGAGTATGTTTATGCATATGGAATATATGAAGATATTGTTAAGTTCAAAGAATATTTGTTGCAAGTGTGAGTGAATGTGTGTTCAACTTACATTATGTATTCTATTATTTTATGTTTTGATTTATTGGACCTATTGATGTGTGCAATGAGTGTGCAGGAAAGTTGACCATGGTACTAAATGGGGATTTAGAAATGGACCTATGTGAAAATTGTGATGCTAAGGACCTATCTATAAAAAGAGACATGGACCTCTTTGTATTGTATTTTTATTCATAAAAGTGTGGTGTATGATTGTATTTTATTTAATTGAGTAAATGTGTAATAAGTCATGCTCATGTAAAATTGTTGTGTCACTTGACACATGTGCACCTTGTGTGTTTGCATGGCTAGTAAATGTGACTAGCATAGACTTAACTTTACCCAAGATTTACCTAGTATAGTCTGAATGCTTACCCTAAGGTTTAGGAGGATAAGATTGAGATAAGATTTACTCAAGGTAGATAAGGATGATTCAAGAGAGATTAGATTGATTCTTGAGGGTTGGAGGGTCATTTGGACTCCCAAAGAGTAACTAGGTTCAAGACTAACTACCACACTTGGTACCTTAAGGGTTAGGGGTCATTTTTAGCCCATTAAGAGTCTTAAAACTCATTTATGACTCCCCTAAAGTCTCCATTTTGGGTTGTGGCGAATTTGAAGAGTTGTAAGACTTTGGTTAAGCCATCCCTTTCCTTGAAATAATTTAACTCCATTTATGGAGAAGGAAGGTAAGTGGGGAGAGTATATGGATTAGGGTCTCTCCTCCATTTATGAATGCAGATATTTTTAGGAAGAATGCCTATTTAAGGAAGGGTTTAGAGGGAGTTTGGGTACACACCCACTCTCTACTTTTAGAGATAGATTCATTTTTATAGGAGTAAGTCTTGAGAGAAGGAGGAAGGATTGCAAGGAGAAGCTCTTGTCAAACCACTTTACATTTTCCATAGCTAGGATTTTAGGTAAGTTTTCTGGTTAGCATAGCTAGAGTAATCTTTGCTTGCATTTGTACATAGCTTGAGAAATCCATGAATGAGGTTTACGTTGTTGTTTTCAGCTTCATGGGTTTTCATGGAGTTTATGTGTTGAGTCTTGTATTTTATTTTGTGATTGATTGTATATGGGGTTATTCAAGGCATATTCATCCTTGGGAGGGTTGGGTAACCTTGATGAGGTGAAATTTAGTGATCTACCCAAGTAGTGTAGAGTCTCCCATGTGTGGAGGGATGTACACGGGTATATGGGTGCCCATGATGCCAAGAATCCCCAATGGAATGTGGGGTTCATAAGAAAATTTGGAAGGCTTGAAGCCATGACTTTTTTTGTGAAAGAAAGGTAAATTTACTCTAGTTGCCGTCGTAGGGCATGGAGGAGAAGGGTAGAAATTTGTTCATGAGTCCATGTGTGGCCATGGAACAAGATTGAATATTTGGTACTTAGGAATATTGAGCCCATGTGTGGCCTATTCCTACTGTATGTATATTTTAATATTGGATTTCTCCTCTTGTGGTATTCCTCTTTCACCCCTTTTTTTTAGGTCTTTTGGACACCTATGTATATCCTTGGGTATTGGGTATTTTATTGTGTTCTTGTTTTTAGTTTCATGGTTGTTATCTGTCTATGTATCCTGGTTCAGTTCTGGATCCCCTAGCTCGGGGGTAGCCTTGCAAAGCCCTAGGTTGGGAGGTGAGCCTCCATGGCAAACCTTGATGCTCTTGTAGGTTTAGAGAAAGCTTCTAAAAGTAAAGCCGACATCTTGGTGTCTTGGTTGTAATCTCATTCTCAAAGTCACTCTCTGGTTTAAAGTTTTTTCTTGAAACATTTAAAGGAAATTGGAAATTTGTAATCCCCTTGTTTTAAGGCTCTTATATTTTGAAATAATTGTATTCACTAATTCCTTTTAATAAGAAAAAATAAAACTTGTTCTCTATGCTTGTATCAATAATTTCATTATTGGCTACTTCAGAATTAGTCTTATTAATGTTCATTTAAAGTGGTAAGAAAATAAATCTTAAGGATTATAACTTTATATGTTGTTTCAATTATATAATAAACTTTCAATTAATTTAATTTGTGAAATTTGTAAAGGCATAGAAAGGAAAGAAAAGAATACATCTCTTTTAGTTAACTTAACATGATTAAAGAGGAATATATGTTCAATAAGATTAAGGTTTAAGTGCCCAAATTTTGGGGCATGACACTAGATTCCCTTCACATATGATGTCTTGGAATTGGTCTAACAATTGCTTCACTTCTACAGGCATAGGTGACTATTTAGGTGTCTCTTCCTCTTTTGGCTTCACTAGAATAGCATAACCAACTTCACCTTCTTCCTTCATGTCTTTTAAGAACTCTTTACCACTCATTAATAGGGTATTGGAATCCATCTTATCCACTATTTCCTCCTCTATCAAAGACTGTATCTTATAAGTTACTCCATTCTTCTTGAATGAGTACTTATTCTCCTTGCCATGGTGAACTACCTCCCTGACATACTACCATGGTCTTCCAAGAAATAGATGGCATGCATCCATTGGTAGTACATCAAAAAGTATCTTTTCTTGATACTTGCCAATAGTAAACTCAACCCACACTTGTTCATTAACCAGTATATTTTGCCCCTTATTCAACCAAGTTACATTGTAAGGACACATATGGGGTACCTTACCAATTTGATCTTTTGTACTGCTTCCTCTGAGATCACATTATCAGTAGATCCGGAGTCTATTATAACTCTGCATACTTTATTAAGAATTTTGCACTTGACCCTATAAAGAGCCCTTCTTTGTTTTTGTTCATCCCTTGTAGGTTCTTTGATTAGAATCCTCCTAAGCATGAGGTTCTCTCCCATTTCTGAATCCCAACTTACCTCTGACTATTTATTCATGTCCTCTTCCTGCACATAAGAAATCTTCTTCTCACTTTGTGAAGATGTTGGTTTATCAGGACACCTATAGGCAGGGTGACCTAACTAGCCATGGTTATAGCATTTCAATAAAGAAAAATGTGAGCTTCTTCCAAATCCACTTGATCTACCTCTTCCATCACTATGTAATACTCTACCTCTGTTATATCCTCCCCTATTACTAGACTCATGGTTTTTTTCCATGAACCTAGTGTCTCCTTGCCTTATGGTATTATTGTTCCTTCCACTAGAACCACCTCTATGTCCACCTCTAGAGTCTCTACCTCTTCCCCTTCCCCTAGAGTTGGAATCTTGTTTCTTTCTAAATTGTTCTTCCACTTTAAGGGCCATTTCAAAACACTCATGGATGGAAGTTAAGGTAAAGAGGCTCAACTCTTCTTGTATGTTCCACCTAAGGCCATTAAGATATCTAGAAACTTTGATGTTTTCTACCTACTGCACTCTTGACCTATGTCATAGTTTTTTGAACTCTTCGGTATAGGATGCCACCTATAGATATTTTTGTCTGATATTCTACCTTCTTTTGTGTAATTGGATGTCATAATCCTCTAGTAAGTAGTTCTCTTTCACCTTAGCCACCATAGCTTTCCAATTTTCTATTGGCATCTTTCCTTCCCTTTCTCTTTCTTCCTGCAAGAACTTCCACCAAGTTAATGCTTGTCCTCTTAGCCTTGATTTGGCTATCTTCGCCTTTTGTTCCTTTGTGATACCATCACATTCAAAATGGTTTTCCATACCCTCAATCCACTCCATAACCAATTCTGCATCCATCTTGCTAGAGAATAATGGAATACCTTCTAGTGTCTTGCCACTTAATTCCTTGAGGGTCTTGAGGAATGGTTCCTCGGGTAATGGAGGATCATTTTCTGGTTCTGCCTCCTCTTCCACTTGACTTTTTCCCTTTTCTTTATCTTCTCCTATCTGTTCTTTCATCTTGCTTGTAGCTTCTGCAACTTCTACTAACTTTAGCTTCATCTCTTTCATAGCTTCTTCAAGAATTTTGTTCTTGACTTTTTTCTCTAATAATTCCCTTGCCAATTCTGAATTAGTCACCATGGTTCTTTCTCCAATGGATTCACTTCTCTCTGTCATACACTAACCACTTCTCAAGCCTTTCAATGGCTCTGGTACCAATTTGATGGGGAACCCTAACCACAAGAGTGCTCTTTCTCTAACTAAGACCTATCTTTGGTCTTCCTAAGGTATCTTAGTCTACCCTACCTAGAGGAAAAATCTATGATCCCCTTCTTCCCTTAGAACTCACCACCAATTTCTAAACACTCTCCTTTCCTTCTTAATCCTTCAATGCACCATTAGGCTCCATTGAGCCACTTTTCTCCCAATCCACTCTTGGCAATAGGGTTGGGATTCTTGACCATTCCTAGGTCACTTTGAACTAATATTGATCCACTTGGATGGATTCTTTAAAAGGTTTCTATTCGAGTTCATAGTTTTCTTGTTTTGAGGCCTTGTTGCCTTTTTAGTTAATTAGGCATCCTAGAAACTGGTTTTCTTGGATTTCTTCACAAATTCTCTTAACAACTCCCTAAATCAACTATGAATTCTTCATATTTCCACCCTAGGCTCTAGTATTTTCTAGGTTTTAGACCCCCACCTTGTTTTTACATAGGACTTTCACTAAACCCCTATTTTTAAGGGTTTTAGGATCATGTTCACCAGTCTGGGTCCTTTTCTTTCAATGGTTTCTCTAAAAAACTCCACCACTCTTCTCCTTGCATTTAGTTATCAAGGATACACACCTCTACATCCTCCCACCATTTATTGGTTCAACCCAATCTAATTAGCAAGCTTCCTTGCTATTGTACTGCACAAGCCACTAACCAGAATGCCTATGCACTCACCTAGGGCTTGATGGAAAAAATAGTTCCCCTGCATAAACCAACTCCACAGACCATATCTAAACTATATAAAAGGTCCCCTACTTGATTTCAAGTGGCCATATTTTCTAACCATAGGAACTCAAGTGGGGTTCATTATTACATGACTGGCTCAAAACCAGATACTGAACCAGAGTGTAATGCCCACAAATTCAAAACACTAGATTGGACATTAACCAAACTATTTATTCTACTCTGAACATATCTAATTTACAATATTTTTTTCTTTCTAAACAATGACATACTACATTAATTAAAAAAAATGACATAATGTGAACCCATTAGTTATATCATTTAACTGGAATCTAAAATGATAATAATTCTACTTAGAACAATAAAGCTTATTATGATGTTCAGATAACCAACATGACTTGTAACTGCATACCTGAATTTGTCTTTCTTTCCTGTGTATCATATCCTCCATGCCTCTCTATTTCATGCATCTGTATATATTGCTACACGACTAGATTCATGATATAAAATTCATTGATGATTGCATAGAGGATCGTAAGATAAGCTACATCAATATTATAGCGAAATCAAACATAAGCTATTTGAAACTAGTTCATAAAGAGATGTAAACTAAGAAAAATATGTTAGGATTGGATAATACTAAGAGGGGGGTGAATCAGTATTATAAAAGTTAATTAAATTCTTCAACCACTTGAATATTAACCATATAATTGCAGTAAAGGAAAGAACATAAACAAATAACACAGAACTCATAACACCATGATTTGTTTATGAGGAAACCCTGTCCAAGGGAAAACCCCGATGGGGATGATACCCACAAGCATGTACTAAAGTATAATGTCCTTTTAAGGAGACCTAGACCTGTTAGGAGCTGAATATTACATAGTACATTTCCGTGTTAGAGGAATGAAAACCCTATTAAAGGTTCACAACACCCTGTTAGGGGCCAATGAGCTTATAGCTCTTATAATGTAATTATGTTACAAAAGGTTCTCAGTGATGAAAAAAAAAATATCACAAATGCTTTCATAGTTCCTTTATAGCTCTATCATTCTCTGCTCTAACATTCCCATGTCTGCTCTGCATATCCTTCACTTGCTCACAACACCCAATCTTTACCAAAAAGATCTTACTTATATATCTTTTTAACTTTACAAAGTCGGCTCTCACAATAAATATTACAAACAGTACTAAGTCTGCCTTCATTATATAATACAATTAATATAGTAAACATTAAATGTATAGTTGACACTCTTGCGTAGTCAAAGTGTAGACTATCAACAACAAAAAGTTGTCTTTGATTTCCTGGGGTCCAAGTCTTGCTCCTTTATTCTTCACTGTTGTACAACTGCTCTGTATCATTGTTCTTTGCTATCTGTCAATCTTCAAATCCTCATAACTCTCTGTATAGTTATCCAAAACCAAATTGATCTTAGGTGTATGCCATAAATAGTCCATATTGTCTTCCACTAAGCTCGCATGCCTTAATTTATCGATCTCTATCTTCGACATCGAAAACAATACTGCAACTCTGTTTCTGTACTTACTCAATTTTGGACATACCAAAACTTAACTTCAAAACAATCAATCTTAAACCTAGATGTGTTTCCATAAATGAAAACCAAAAATTGAATCACATTACCCAAATTGATCACTTTCCAACAATCTCTCCCTTTGGCATTGATGGCAACACTTAACAAAAAAAAAGGTACTAAGTGTTCCAACAAAACAAAACAGTCTCCACTTCTTCTCCTCATCTTTTTCATTTTATTTTCTTTATATATATATTTTTTGTTCTCTTTTCTCTTCTTCATTCATTTTTTTTTGTTCTCTATTCTCTTCTCTCCCTTTGACAACAATTACAAAGGTGCATACAAATAAGTATCACTTCTTGATCACAAGTTTTAGAATGTCTTGGAAGGAATCTTCCAAAATATTCACTTCAAAGCTCCATGTCTTAAACAAAATCTGACTTATATGAATCAATCCATTCAATGCAAAATATGTAGTTTTAGCATTCTTCAAGTCTGTGGGTAAGCCTCTATCCAATGAATCTGTAGTCTTTTCTAAATCTGTTAGATGTGCCTCAAGTATTGATAGCTTCGGAGTAATGAAATTCCTCAATAAATTGAATCTGTTCAGTAGTCTCTCCTCATTCTCCAATGCACTGATCTTAGCCAATATCTTTGTCACTTATGTGTCTAACTCTGTAGTGGTCTGTGAAGATGTTTCACAACCATCCATTAACCTGTTCAAAGTTTCCCTTTCCTTGGCAATAATATCTTCAACATTTTGAATGTGTCTGATAAAATTCATGTTGTAACCAAATAACTTTCTCCCATGTGTAATGCAGTTCTTTGCATTTATCAAACAAGTTTTCACAACTCCTAAGTCCCATGAGATGGACTTGCATATTTTTATCAGCTTCTTCTCTTCCTATGATTTCTCTACAGTCTTTAGCAAATTTTCAAAATGGCCATCAAACTCATCAAGTGTGACTTTCAAGTTCTCAATATCATCTTTGTTTTGGAATACTAAGGGTACTGGAAGCAATTTATTCACATTATCAGTAGCTCTTGAAATTACCTTTGTTTTCTCATCTCCTTTTTGTGCTGATCTCTCCTTAGCTTTGTTCAAAGTGGTGAAATCCAGTTTCACCAGTTCATCTTCATCCATGTTATCGATATTTACATTACTACTTACCAAAAATAAGCTAGATGGTAAAGTTACCTCTTCCTTATCATCTTCTTTTTGCTCAGTCTTCTGTCCTTCATCCTCTTTCTTCTCATCTTCCTTATTCTCCTCTTCCTTCTTAGGTTCATCAATAATAGAAGTGTCCATGGATCCTGCAAAAGGGTCCTTCTCATCTTGTGAGGGGTCTAGTGTTACTACCACACTAGAAACATAGAAATCTGTAGTAGTTTCTTCTTTACTCTCTTCATCATTAGTCTCTGTGTCCTTTGTGTTGTCATCCATTTCCAATTGTGTAGGTAAATCTATCTTAGGAGGTTGGGGCTTCAAAAAATTAGTCCTCAATAGTATCTTCTCAAGTGCCTTCTGAGTTTCCTCAGTCACTTCATCATATTTCCTCGCCATTATCTTTAGTAATCTTGTCTTTGACCTCAACAGGGGTTTCAAATATTTGACTATAGTATCTCTCTCTTGTATAGATAACACAGGTAGCATGTCATCAATCTCTTTGTTTCTAATTTGATCATCTTCCACTTGTGCCAAACATTTTTTGCTTTCTGATTTTGTATAAAAATCTGAGGGTATGCTTCCTTCAACTTCCAAAAGTGTCTTCTTGAAACTAAGCATGTGTTCTATTACAATGTCTTCAATTTTTAGTTTATCTGCTTCTTCATATCTGTCATAATA
>MU226765.1:4815229-4859062 GCA_018584345.1 Thuja plicata
CTAGATCTAGTTACTCTAGGAGTAACTTCCTTCGCTTGTTTTGCATGTTGTTGTGGTGGAGGTGTGTTATCAACCATAATTACTTTAGGGGTGGAAGGGGCATTAGTGCTTCCACTAGCTACTCCAAGGGATCTATCTGTCATCTTCTTCTTCATATCTTTTAGTTCTTCCTCATATAGACCAGCCTTTACTCCACAGTCATGAATAAGATTAGCAATATTTCTCTTCATCTGTCCTCTATACTATTCTTCTCTTACCTTCTCTAACTTCTCCTCATATGTTCCCCATCTCTCTTCTGATGTGTCAACTTCTGATGCAAGAATATGTTCTACTTGCATGGTGAGTACTTTGAAACTCACTTCATAGCCCATAGGGTAACACCATTTCTTTCTAGGGGTCACTGCCTCAAAACATACATAGTCTGTTTCAACCATAAAACAAATTGTGTCCTTGTACTTCTCAATAATGTCCTCATATAGTCTGTATCTACTCTTCATTTGTCTTTGTAGAATTTTGATCATTGCAAACAATTCTCCATCTACCCAAGTAGTATTCTGTCTTTTGTAACTCTGTGAGATTAGTATACCAGTAGGAACTCCAGTTTTCCAGCCACGAGGGTGTAGACTAGGAAACTTATGTTCAATATGAATGAACATGTGTACCAATAATGATCCAAATCTGAAGGTTTTCATTCTGTATTTCTTTACAATTTTAACATTCTCAAGGAATTGTTGTGCCAATACCTCGCATAGGTTGTACTATGTGTTTTCTTTTACCATTCTCCATGCCATCATAATAACTCCAGCCGATACTGAATTAGGTCTCCTACTGTAGAAAAATTTGTAACCAAGTATCATTGCAATCAACCTTACATCTTGTTGAAAAATATCATTTACTATCATTGCCCTTATGTCCCACTTTGAGTGTGTTAGGGTTTCGACTTCCTTCTTGACATGCTTCTCCACAACAGGCACAACTCTAGTGTTATCTAAACTAGTAATATCATAAATTAGGTCACTACATATCTTCACAGGTTGGCTACTAATCCATATGAATTGGTCATGAACCCTGCTCATAAGTATCTTAAACCATTCGTTCTCATCGAAGTCACACAAGTCCATAATCTTCATTATACTTAATTGACCAATGTGTTTCCATTCTTCCTTCATGATTCTATTTTTAGACATGTTTTCAATTTATGTATATATATCTCTATCTTCCAATGTATCATACTTATATATTATGTAAGCCCTGATGTCTTCTACATATAGTATGTCATGTGGGGTCTATGAAAATGCTCCTTTCGGATCCTCTTCACATGACTTATAAGGATTTTTTTTTAATTTGTATCTAGGACAATCAAAAACATAAAAAATTATAGGTGCATCCATAGCTTAGATAATGTAGAATACCTTTCACATGTGTAAATCTGAGTATATTCTCCAATTGATCATGCACGGTAGGTGTAGAAATGTTTGAATGCTTCTTCTCTCTAATCTTCTTGGCTCACTTCTTGTCAAATGATAGAAAAATAGATCATAACACGGTGCTTTATACAAGTTAGGTTATGACTTTTCTTTTTCACTCCAAACTATTTGGTCGGCTGCTGAATCTCACGATCAAAATATACAAGTCGACTGATGATGCGCTCTTAGATATATGATCCATAATGTCGGCTCAACATATTCCCAAGCTCACATGAGCTCACTACATGATTTGCGGGGCAGGATAAATTCTAATGTGTTTCATTTAATGCTCCCCTAAGGCCATGATCGACCGAGTAGGTTGATTCTATCTTGCCACCTTCAGAAGAAGACCCAGTAGCATCTACTAACTCTCCCTAAATTGTTGTCTCGCTAGTTTCTTTAATCTTCCATATCTTACCACTATTGTTGTCTTCTTCTTTCTTAAAACCATTTTCAAAATCATTCTTCACATCTGCAATACTCTTTCCAGTATCATTTCCATTCTTCTATGAATTCATAGGAGGTGGTGTTCTTCTGTTATCTACTCCATTCTACCTGCAAAAATTTGCTATATGTCCTGGATTATTGCATTTGTAACATATAGGTCTTCTTTCTTGATTAACTTGTAACTTACAGTACTTCGCAATGTGCCCAATGTTATTACATTTGTAGCATCTAGGTTTCATTGTAGGTTCTCTTCCATTGTCTTTTCTATATCCAGATTGATTAGGTCTTCTGCATTCATTCTTCTTGTGCCCATATCCATTATAGTTAAAACAATAACCAAAAAAAGTTCTAAAAGGGGCATTACCTCTGCAATCTTTCTTCATGTGTCCAAATTTGTTGCAACCAAAGCATTTGTCTCTGAAAGGTCTGATCTGCTCTTTAGGTTCTTCACTAGATGATTTCTCAGCATCAATCTTCTCTACTAATTTCTCTTCCTGATTCTTTGAACATTAAGCTTCATTGAAGCCAATACCAGTCATGTCACCTTTAGGTTTATGCTTGTCTAACTATTCATCAATCAAGTCACTGTTGGTGTGAAGTTTCTCAATGTGTTTATTTGCTTCAGCTAGTTCACCTTTCACAATCTGATTGTATTTCTCCAGTTCCAAGTATTTGTTCTTGTAGCTGTCAGCTTCATCTTTCATTTGATTCAATGCATTCTTCAAGGTTTCTTCAGCTTTCTTCTTAGCATCCTCTTGTATATGTATTTCTTTAGCCATATTCTTGTTCTCAAGCTTCAAAGTCTCAATCTCTTCTTTCAATTTCTTCACCTGATTTGAATTGTCCTCATCTGAATCTTCTTTTATCTAAACCACAAGATCTTCTATCTGACTTCTGGAAAGTTCAAGTTGTTCTTTCAGTTTCTTTATGAATTTCTCAGCTCTTCAGAGGTTGAACTTCAATTCTCCATTTTCTACTTTAGCATTATCAAGTTCTTCAAGTGCAGCTTCAAAGTTCTCCTGTAAATTGTTCAAATCCATTCTAATCTCCCTCAAGCTATTAGGCTTTCTCTCCAAGGGCCAAAATCTCTAATACCAATTGTTAGGATTGGATAATACTGAGAGGGGGGGTGAATCAGTATTATAAAAGTTAATTAAATTCTTCAACCACTTGAACATTAACCATACAATTGCAGTAAAGGAAAGAACATAAACAAATAACACAGAACTCATAACACCATGATTTGTTTACAAGGAAACCTTGGCCAAGGGAAAACCCCGGTGGGGATGATACCCACAAGCATGTACTAAAGTATAATGTCCCTGTTAGGAGCTGAATATTACATAGTACATTTCCGTGTTAGAGGATTAACAACCCTGTTAAAGGTTCACAACACCCTGTTAGGGGCCTATGAGCTTACAGCTCTTACAATGTAATTATGTTACAAAAGGTTCTCAGTAATGAACAAAAACAAGCATCACAAATGCTTTGATAGTTCCTTTATAGCTCTACCATTCGCATGTCTGCTCTGCATATCCTTTACTTTCTCACAACACCCGATCTTTACCAAAAATATCTTACATATATATCTTTTTAACTTTACAAAGTCGGCTCTCAGAATAAATATTATAAACAGTACTAAGTCGGCCTTCATTACATAATACAATTAATATAGTAAACATTAAATGTATAGTCGGCGCTCTTGCATAGTCAAAGTGTAGACTATCAACAACAAAAATATGTCTTCAATTTCTTGGGGTCCAAGTCTTTCTCCTTTAATCTTCATTGTTGTCCAACTGCTCTGTATCACTGTTCTCTGTTGTCTGTCAGTCTTCAAATCCTCATAACTCTCTGTACAGTTATCCAAAACCAATTCAATCTTAGGTGTATGCTAGAAATACTCCATACTATCTTTCACTAAGCTCACATGCCTTAATTTGTTGATCTCTCACTTCGACATCCAAAACAATACTGCATCTCTGTTTTTGTACTTAGTCAATTTTGGACATACCAAAACTTGACTTCAAAACAATTGATCTTAAACCTAGATGTGTTGCCATAAATGACAACCAAAAAGTGAATCACATTACCCAAATTGATTATTTGCCAACAAAATATTTGTAAGGGGAGGCAAGATCAAGGAATAAATCAAAAGCATAGGACCTAAGGGCCAAACCTAATGCCTCGGGGGCTCATCAAAGATATCCTTGCCTACATAACTTACAGAGACATCGTAGTTCGGGTTTAACTTTAAAACCAGTCTTTTAAAGAATGGTAGAAGTGGGTATGCAACCCTTTCGAGGGTCCAATGATCTAGATGGTTTTCTCTTGTCAGTTACCCTCTACTTAGGCGTTACAAGGGCAAAGTTGTGGTAAAATAAATATAATATATCACCACATAGGTTTGTCAAAACCACCATACTAAGTAAGGTCTAAACAATCCTTTCAAGCATTAAAAGCACCACTCAAAATTTTCCCTCACACAACTATAATGGATTGACACTGGGGAGATGTATATGACACAACTATAATGGATTGACACTGGGGAGATGTATATGACACTATTTAGTAAGTCCTACAAGATATTATAATTCACTAACAAAAATGAATCCACTCACAAGTAATATAGTCAAGCTTTCTATAAACTAATATATAGCTTCAAAATGGGAATGATCCCAATATAATGTTACATGGACTCAAAAAATATGATATGCTATATTCATGTCATCGACACCACGCATGATTTCAGAGAAGATAAAAAGAAACAGTCCTAGCCTACCTTTCCAAGATCCTATCAAAGAATTATCACTAGAATATGCTAATTATGATTCCAAAATTAGAATGTGCATAACATTAAAATGAAATCCCATAAATGCTTAGCTGACCTGGAATTTTAAAACAACTCTTTGAGGGGCTCCAGAAACCAGTAGCTTTCATTGTAGATGATCGAAGTCGCATTGATTCCACATAAAGAATGTGCAAATGATCATGAGCTCCAGAAATGATAGACTCCCATGAAAATAAAACATAATGCCATTTATGATTATCCTAATACCCATTGCATGATTGATTGAATATACTAGATGTTGTCGTCATATATTCAGAAAACTACATTTGTTTACTGATAGTCTATTATTTATCAATGTGGAATACTTAATCTACCACTATAACATGCAGGCATGGTAAATAATCGAATACACCTCTCCTTGTTCCTCAATATACTGGTTGACGCTACTCCAAAAGAGATATATTTCACATGGTATTGCTCATCAATATGGTTTTTTTTTTGTCTAATACACCTGTGTTCCAATAGGAGCTTTGGAATGCGTCATTTTATAGACAGGAGAATATAGGCAATCCCGTCTACTTCCATAAATGTTCTTCAAGCATGTGTTCAAAAGCAAAGGAGCTCCAAAACTGAGAAGCACGTGATTTATTTAAGTTATCTTGTTCCTTCTCCATATGAGCACGAGCCATGCCATAAATTCATGTAGACTTTGCTAAAAGACCACCATTGTAACTGGGATTTTCATCTCCGTACTTACGACAATCTTTAGATAATTTTGGTCCTATTTCAATCTGTATAGAACCAGCGGATAAAATACCTTCAACACCTAGAACCATGTCTCTTTGAAAATGCTTTCCTGTTAGAGTAGAGACAAAAAGCTTCTCAAGCAGCTCGTGTTGTTGCAACTCTGCCTCATCTATAACTATTGTATCAGAACTTCTGAACCACTCTGACCTAATGTATTGTAATGTTTCACTGTAGTGTTACTCCTCACACAACTACTGTAGAAGCGGGTACTATAGCAGTTGATCTGCTGCAAAACCAGAGTTTGAACCCCTCAGCGATTCTCTTCCATCTCCTCCAAACTCCCACAACTGCTGATGGATTTAATGTACTTCCATCAAAAAAAACCCCACTCACCTCACCGTCGTGTCCTATATCTGCTCCCATCGCTGTCCTACCATCTCCCTCCCTCTGCGGACTCCTATGCAACGCCAGCCTTTTTAGTCAAAGACGTGCCTCCCACGTCAAGAAGTTCCATTTTCTACCACTTATTAATTTCTTTTGCAAGTCATTATGACTGTTATCTTCTACAACTAATACATGTCAAATCGAATCCTTACATATATATTAAATTTATTTGTCTTTTATATATATATATATATATATATATATATATATATCACCATTATATATATTAAATCTTGAGTTTAACATAGACAATGACCATCAATAATTAATCACGTCACCAAGGTCCCAATTCCATCTAATCAATAGTTTTTTTACTACATACTTTAATTACTTGATTAATAGATATAGTCTCTCTATTGCTTATAGTATCAACCATTTTAAAATAATGATACTCTTAATCAATAAAAATCTTAGAATGACCTTAAATTTCAAGTTTCTTATCAAGGAATATTATTAAAGGACTCATTCTTTGAATCAATGAAATAAAATAAATATATAAACAATAGAATTGTGTTCTTCTCTTCTATTTCTATTTCATAAATAATAGTTAATGTAACATTAACTATCATTAAGGAAATACTATAAGTTATGAGGACTAAATTTCACCTTCTATGATCACATATAATATGATCGTAATTTTAAAGTATTATCTTAAATATGAAATTCCTTTGTTTGATTAAGGTGTACATATAATTTATAATAATTATAATGATATTTATTTACCTCGATATTTCCATATAACAAATAGATGTGCAATAATAATCTATTCCATCTAGGGATAAACAATTAGGCTTGAATGCCTCAAATAAAGGTAGAAGGTTTTGATACCTACATCAAATATCTTTCTTTCTAATATCATCTGAAAAGGAGAGCAATAATCTATAACTTGAAGTTTCTTCAAGTACTAAAATTATCATTTGAATTTACATTGAGGCTAACTATTCTAACAAGATGTTTAAGACATGTCTTAGTTTTAATCTTCAATGTTTCTTTTAGTACACAAGAATAAATATTACCTTAATATTATCTCTAGCATCATCTTTAATATCTAGATCAAAGTAATAACTATCTAAACAATTACTCAAGTGAAAGTAATCATTATGGATACCAAGGTTGAAATTTGTTTGATCATCAAACCAATAGTTATAATAATATCTTATAAGCCCCATGAGACAAAAAAAAAAAAAAGTATAGGATAAGAACACAATAGGAATCCTCACTATTAATTAATAATAATTGGTCATGTTATTTATTACATATTTAGACTATGGTATAGAAGTATCAATAATAGTTTTAATTAATTCCATGCACAATGTTTCCAATAATTGATCTAGGTCTAATCAAACAACATCAAAACTTATTAAGATGACAAAATCACGTAACACTAATGAACTGATATGGAGGGGTTCTACACTTAATGATATCATATTAATTTATATAAAATGATGTGTAATAGTGTGGATATCTTTAAGAAAATTTTAAGTAGATGGAAATGACTCCATTTATTTTGAAACCTTAAGGCTTGATTCCTACTCTCAGTAACCATTTCCAAAATAATAAGACAAGTCAAGCTATAAAGATTACTTACCTCAAATTTTCATGAGGTTTAATTCCCACCACTCGAATCTTTCAAGTCTATGTCAAGATCATACTTAGCCATAATCATTAGTAATACATATCATCATAGACAAAGCAACATAAATATTTAATCATTATTTAATGTGAGACATCCTCATTCACTTTTTAACCATATTTATGATCACTCAAATTTATCCAATCAAATACATTTGAACATTTTAGGTTATCACCGTATATAATATGAGCTTCATATAATTTTCAATTTTACCCATAGTAATTAGATGGAGCACAATCCAACTATTTGTACCACCTAGATTATGAAACACAACTCAAAGTAGCATCAAAATATGAAGAACCTATATCCATCCATAGGTGAAAGAACCATACTTTACCCTTTTAAACATTTCATCATCCTAGGTTATTACTAGACATCAGTTAAACCACATTACATTTTTATTTATTTATTTCTTAGTTTTGTGTGTAGAGGATTCTTAGAGAAATTAAAATTAGACTATTTTACTGCGAGAGTTACTTAACTATAATTAAGATTTATATATCATTAAGCCCAAGCAACTTGAAGCAACATAAAAAAATATAAATATTTATTCCTTTTATATATGGGACTACTCACTAAGCATGTGATGAGTTATAATCCCCTAGGTTTGTCAATTTTTCATTAATAGTCCATAGTAATATAATTGCACATTGAATATTCCACTTAATACATATAAGGTTAACATTTAAAACTTGCACATATTAAACCTACATATCCATATACATGACTAACTAGATTTTAATTGGTAACAATTTAATCATAGGCGTATGTCTAGGTTGTCTTAGGTTTAACATAGACTTATAGAAAAATTTACTAGAAAGGATGGAGGCTACTTATCAAATGGGTCCTTCCCAAGATAAAATCAGAGAGGCACTACACAGAGAAATAGAAAGAATTTACAAAATGATAACTAGTAACACTAAAAAACCAAATAAATGCCATAGAGAGTAACTAAATAACACAAAATGAGGTCTCACTACATTAATCCATTCCTTTCAATCCATTAACTGACTGGATGAAGGCTTTGTAAAAAAAACACAATGCAATTCTTTTCTTCCAATACTCAATCCTTAAACTAAAACTTCCAACCCTTTGATTAGGGTTTTTATAGGCTTATATACCCTATCCCCACATGTTAGGACCCTTACGTCAGGTTTAGAGAATCATTAATGCTATTTCCTAGTTTTTAGGAAATGTTGTCATGACAACTTTGCAAAGTTGCAAAGTTGTCATGAGCAACTTTTTCAACTTTTTCTTAATTGACAAACCACTACTTCCAATGGTTCAATTTGACACTAAACCATTACATAAGACCTTTAAACACTTAAAAACATCAAAATCACAAGTTCCACTCCATTTTGGAGTTTTGGTCAACCTTTGACCCTTTTGTTGACTTTCTAGGACTTAAACCCTTAGATCCTATTTGATCACACCAAACACTAGACTCTAAACACTCTTACCTCTAGACATGCACCAAAACAACCTTGGGACTTTATACTTATTCCTTATTACCTTGGTAGTTGGCCAAACCAACCTACAAGCCAAAATGATTTAAAGATCTTTATAAGACCTTAAGGTTCTCTTGCACCATCCTCCCCCTGCAACAAGATAATTAGGGTATCTTAGGTGTGATGAAATACAGACTTATGCCATGCTTCTTGAATTATCCTTCAGCTATCCACGTAGCCTCTGACTCGGTTTGATCTTCCCATTTCACCAAGTGTTCCATGTAGACTTTGTTCCTTGTCTTCTTCTTCACTCTTGAATCTAGAATCATTTCCACCTGTGCCTTTATATCTGTTCAAGTACTTGGAGTTCTTCTGCATCTACACTATACTTTCCCTCATCTATATATGGACCCTTGTATTGAATCAAGTCCTTCACATTGAAAATAGGATAAATAGACATCTCCTTGGGTAGATCTATCTTGTAGGCATTGTAGCCATACCTAGCTAACACTCTACATGGTCCAATCCTCTTCATCGGTAGTTTACTTGGTATTCCCTTCTTTACCCTAGCTTTGTTCAAATACACCATTACCAAGTCTCCTACCTAGAATTATAATTCTCTTCTTCCTTCATCTTTCTTGGCTTTAAGCTTCTGATTAGCTTACACTAATGTGTTCTGCACTTTCTCATGATCCTCTCTCATTCATTGAGAAAAATCATTATAGGCAAATTATGCTTGTGGGATAACTTATTCCCATCCTTGGCCATAATCTTTAGTCAAATATCTTAGCAAGTTGCCAAGAACCTTGTTTATTACCTTTGTCTGACCATCGATTTCAGGATGATATGCAGAGCTATGAGAAAAATTAGTTCCTATCCTTTTCCATTGGGTCTTCCAAAAGTTCCTCATAAACTTCACATCTCTGTCTGCAACTATGCTCCTTGACAAGCCATGTATCCTTACTATCTCCTTGAAGAAAAGGTGGGCAATGTGACTGGAATGATGTGTTTTTTTACATGGGATGAAATGAATCATCTTACTAAATATGTCCACTACCACAAATACACTATCCAAACCAGTTAGTGTTCTAGGTAGTCCCACTATGAAATCCATACTTATGCACTCCCATGGTCTATTTGGGATGGGAAATGGTTGGTAAAAACCTGCATTTGATTATGTCCCCTTTTCCTTCTGACATACTCCACACTGCTCCACATACCTCCTTACATCTTTCTCCATTTTAGGCCACCAATAGAATCTCTCCACTAAGTCTAGGGTCTTATTTAACCCAAAGTGTCCACTCAAACTTCCATTGTGCTTCTCTTGGATGAGGTTATCCCTCATAGAACCCCTTGGAAAACATAACTTCTTACCTTTAAACAAAAAACCAATCTAAAAGGTATAGTCTGCATATTCACTATGAAAGTGGTTTTCAAAATCAGTACACACCTTATGGATCTCTGAGAAATCTGAATCTCCTTCATAAAGATCTTTGAATCCTTCAATCCATGTACTATACAACTGTATCTCTTGGATGGTAAGAAATATCCTACTAAGGGCATCTACAACCTTGTTATTTACCCCCTTCTTGTTCTTAATAGTAAAAGTGTATGATTGAAAAAACTCCATCCACTTTATATGCCTCAAGATAAGCTTCTCTTGTGTGTTTATGTAGCTTAGGGCCTGGTTATTAGTGTATACCACAAATTCTTTTGGAAAAAATAGTGCCTCCACTTCTTAAGAGCTTCCACCAATGCATAAAGCTCTAGATCATATGATGAGCATCTAGACTTTGCTTCATGAAGCCTTTCACTAAAGAAGGCTACTCATCTTCCTTCCCGACTTAGGACTGCACCCACTCCTATGTTTCTAGCATCACATTCCACTATAAATAACTTATCAAAACTTGGTAAAACTAGTATTGGTTGGCTAACTACTTCTTTCTTCAATTTCTCAAATCCTTCATTGGCTTCCTTGGTCCATACAAACTTTGTAAGTCCTCCTTTGATGGTGTCAAGAACTGGTACACAGATTTCACTAAATCTCCTAACAAACTTCCTATAGAGTTGGGATAACCCATGGAAGCTTCTCACTTAAGTCCATGTCTTAGGTGTAGGCCAACTTAATATGGCTTCCAATTTGATCTTTTCCATCTCCAAGTCACCTTGAGATACTACAAATCCTAGGCAGACTAGTTCTTGTTTCATAAACTCACTCTTTTCAAGATTTATGGTGAGCTTCTCCTCTTGCAACCTTTTCAACACAAGTTCTAGGTGTTTCATATGCTCTTCTTTTGTTTTACTAAAGATGAGGATTTCATCTAAGTAGACTACTACAAATCCCCGTATATAATCCTTCAAGACTTCATTCATGACCCTCATAAAAGTACTAGGTGCATTTGTAAGCCCAAATGGCATTACTAACCACTCATATAACCCCTATGTGGTTTTAAAGGCTGACTTCCACTCATCACCCTCTTTCATCCTAATATAATAGTATCCACTTTTTGAATCAATAATTGAGAATTACTTAGGACCCCACAAGCAATCCATTAAATCTTCTATTCTAGGAATAGGAAATCTATATCTATTTGTTATCCTATTTATTTCCCTAGAATCTGAACACATTCTCCACTTACATCCCTTTTTAGGATCCAACCCCACTGAAACAACACATGGGATTATGCTCTTTCTGATCATTCCTTGGTCCAATAGTTCTTAAACTCTCCTTGCTATCTCTTTGTTCTATTCTGGTGTCGTTTTGTATGCAGCCTTGTTAGGAAATGATGTCCCTGGTACAAAGTCAATTTGATGACTGATTTCCCTCTTTGGTGGTAATGTAGCTGGAGTCCCTTCACATACGATGTCTTGGAACTGGTCTAATAACTGCTTCACTTCTGCAGGCATAGGTGATTGTTTAGGTGTCTCTTCCTCTTTTGGCTTCACTAGAATAGCATAACCAAATTCACCTTCTTCCTTCATGTCTTTTAAGAAATCTTTACCACTCATTAGTAGGGTGTTGGAGTTCATCTTGTCCACTGCTTTCTCCTCTATAAAATATTTTATCTTATAAGTTACTCCAATCCTCTTGAATGAGTACTTATTCTCCTTACCATGGTGAACTACCTCCCTGTCATACTGCCATGGTCTTCCAAGAAATAGATGGAATGCATCCATTGGTAGTACATCAAAAAGTATCTTTTCTTGATACTTTCCAATAGTAAACTCAACCCAAAATTTTTCATTAACCAGTATATTTTGCCCCTTATTTAACCAAGTTACCTTGTAAGGACACACATGGGGTATCTTGACCAATTTGAGATTTTGTATGGCGTCCTCTAAGATCACATTATCAGTAGATCTGGAGTCTATTATAACTTTGCATTTTACCAAGAATTTTTCACTTGACCCTAAAAAGAGCCCTTCTTTGTTTTTGTTCATCCCTTGTAGGTTCTTTGATTAGAATCCTCTTAAGCATGAGGTTCTCTCCCTTTTCTAAATCCAAACTTACCTCTGACTGTTTATTCATGTCCTCTTCCTGCACATATGCAATCTTCTTCTCACCTTGTGAAGATGTTTGTTTATCTGGACACCTATAGGCAGGGTGACCTAACTGGCCATAGTTATAGTATTTCATTGAAGCAAAATGTGAGCTTCTTCCAAATCTACCTAATCTGTCTCTTCCACCACTATGAAAGCCTCTAGCTTGGTTCTATCCTCCCCTATTACTGGACTCATGGTTTTTTTCCACAAACCTATTGTCTCCTTGGCTTCTGGTATCATTGTTCCTTCCACTATAACCACCTCTATGTCCACCTCTAGAATCTCTACCTCTTCTCCTTCCCATAGATGTGTAATCTTCTTTCTTTCTGAGTTTTTCTTCCACTTTAAGGGTCATTTGAAAACACCCATCGACGGAAGTTAAGGTAAAGAGGCTCAACTCTTCTTGTATGTTTCACCTAAGGCCATTGAGATACCTAGAAACTTTGATGCTTTCTACCTCTTGCACTCTTGACCTAAGGAATAGTTTTTGGAACTCTTTGGTATAGGATGCCACATCTAGATCTTTTTGTCTAAGATTCTGCCTTCTTTTGTTCAATTGGATGTCATAATCCTCTAGTAAGTAGTTCTCTTTCACCTTATCCACCTTAGCTTTCCAATTTTATATTGGATTCTTTCCTTCCCTTTCTCTTTCTTCCCGCAAGAACTTCCACCAAGTTTATGCTTTTCCTCTTAGCCTTGATTTGGATATCTTCACCTTTTGTGCCTTTGTGATATCATCACATTCAAAATGATATTCCATACCCTCAATCCACTCCATAACCAATACTACATCTATCTTGCCAGAGAATACTAGAATACCTTCTAGTGCCTTGCCACTTAATTCCTTGAGGGTCTTGAGGAATGGTTCCTCAGGTAATGGAGGATCACATTCTCATTCTGCCTCCTCTTACACTTAACTTTTTCCCTTTTATTTATCTTCTCCTATCTGTTCTTTCATCTTGCTTGCAGCTTCTGCTAACTTTAGCTTCATCTCCTCCATAGCTTCTTCAAGAAGTTTTTTCTTGACTTGTTTCTCTAAAAAGTCCCTTGCCAATTCTACATTGGTCACCATGGTGCTTTCTCCAATGGATTCACTTCTCTCTGTCATACACTAACCACTTCCCAAGCCTTTCAATGGCTTTGATACCAATTTTATGTGGAGCCCTAACCACAAGAGCACTCTTTCTCTAACTAAGACCTATCTTTGGTCTTCCTAGGGTATCTTCCTCTACCCTACCCAGAGGAAAAATCTATGATCCCTTGCTTCCCTTATTACTCACCACCAATTTCAAAACACTCTACTTTCCTTCTCAATCCTTCAATGCACCATTAGGCTCCATTGAACCACTTTTATCCCAATCCACTATTGGCAATAGGTTTGGGATTCCTGACCACCCCTAGGTCACTTTTAACTGATTATGATCCACTTGGATGGATTCTTTAAAAGGTTTTTAGTTTAGTTCATAGTTTTATTGTTTTGAGGCCTTGTAGCCTTTTTAGTCAATTAGGCCTCCTAGAAAATGGTTTTATTGGATTTCTTCACAACTTCTCCTAACAACTCCCTGAATAAAATATGCATTTTTCATAGGTCCACCCTAGGCTCTAGTATTTTGTAGGTTTTAGACCCCCACCTTGTTCGTACATAGGACTTTGACTGAACCCTTATTTTTAAGGGTTTTAGGAGCATGTTCACTAGTCTGGGTCCTTTTCTTTCAATGGTTTCTCTTAAAAACTCCACCACTCATCTCCTTGCATTCAATTATCAAGGATACACACCTCTACATTCTCCCACCATTAATTGGTTCAAACAAATCCAATTAGAAAGCTTTCTTGCTACTGTTCTACACAAGCCACTAACTAGAATGCCTCTGCACTCGACTAGGGCTTGATGGAAAAAATAGTTCCCCTAGATAAAATGACTCCACAGACCATATATACACTATATACAAGGTCCCTACTTGATTCCAAGTGGCCATAGTTTTCCAACCATGGCAACTCAGGTGGGGTTCATTTTTACATGACTGGCTCAGAACCAGACAATGAACGAGAGAAATAGAAAGAATTTACAAAATGATAACCAGTAACACTAAACAACCAAATAAATTCCATAGAAAGTAACTACATAAAAAAAAATGAGGTCTCAATCCATTAATTCATTCCTTTCAATCCATTAACTAACTGGATGAAGGCTCTGTCAAAAAAACAGAGTGCAAATCTTTTCTTGCAATACTCAAACTGTACCCTAAGACTTCCAACCCTTTGATTAGGGTTTCTCTAGGCTTATATACCATATGCCCACATGTTTGGACCCTTAGGTCTATTTTAGAGCATCATTAATGCTATTTCCTATTTTTTAGTAAATGTGTTCATTACAACTTTGCAAAGTTGTCATGAGCAACTTTTTCAACTTTTACTTAATTGACAAACCACTAATTCCAATGGTTCAATTCGACACTAAACCATTACATAAGACCTTTAAACACTTAAAAATATCAAAATCACAAGTGTCACTCCATTTTGGAGTTTTGGTCAGCCTTTGACCCTTTTGTTGACTTTCTAGGACTTAAACCCTTAGATCCTATTTGATCACACCAAACACTAGACTCTAAACACTCTTACTGCTAGACACTCACCAAAACAACCTTGGGACTTTATACTTAGTCCTTATTACCTTGGTGGTTGGCCATACCAACCTGCAAGCCAAAATTCTTTAAATATCTTCGTATGACCTTAAGGTGCTCTTGCACTAGAAATATATTGCAAGATCATAAGTGATCACATTGAAAGGGCAAGAGCATCACCATAGATGATAAAAATCCTTGATCTAACAACTAGTGTGTCTACAAGAGCATGGAAAGAAAGAGAGAAATATCATGAATCTAATGGGCTAGCAATTTTTTTATCCTAGGTGATCCATGGGAAGAGAGGAGAAAGGAGAAGAGTAGAAGGGCTAGAAAGTTGTGTTATGCTAGTTGTACTCATCTCAAAGAGAGAGAAATTATGGTCTAGCATTTTTTGTTATACTAGTAAATTCCATCTTGAAAATTTTCACACAGGGGGCGATTTTGAACATATTTTTTGCACAGAGGTAGCTGGAAAATATTTTCGGCATAGGGGTGGTGTTATGCCCTGCATCCCTGTCCCTACATTTTGTGTGCAAAATGTTGGGTCCCCCTTTTTTTTCTTTTGTTTGTTTTGTTTTTGCTTGCGGCTCTTGCCTTCTCTCCTTCTGTTTTCTTCTCCAAGGTTTTCTTCCCCGTTGTTGTGTTTTGTTTGGTTGGTTTTCCACCTCTGGGACTCCAGTCTCGGAGGTTGGTCTTTGTCGAGAGCCGGATTCCAGACTCCGGGATTCTTCGCCACGGTATCTGAAAGGTGATCATCTCGGGGAATCCCCGGGCCCGGGGTCCGGAGGTTTGCTTGTCCGAAGATTGTTGGAAGGTGGTGGATTGCCTTTTTTACCATGGATATAAATAGAATTTATCTGTCACTTTCACATTTACTGTGATTAAAACACTCAAGCACTCAAAGCGATTACAGAGCAATTTGCAGAGAATTAACTACAATCAGTGCTTAACACTTCCATCCTTCTCAGGTGATTGTGAGTGCTTCGTAGTGTCTGGTTGTGATTGATTAGCAGTTGTAGCTATTGCAGAGCTCCCATGGTAACTTCCTCCTTTCCTCCACCTTTTGGCATTCTCAGGTTGGTGTCTCTGTTCTGGCCTATTTTCTTTTCATTTGTCTGATATTTTTTCTGTCTTGTTTTCGTTTGTTGTCCTTCGGTTCTGTTTATTTTCTTTTTTGGTTTTGCCACCCGTTGGTGGGTCGGCTCTTCCAGAGGGTTGTCCACCCTCTTCACAGAAGTGGCTGGTTTGTAGATTATGTATAAAGATGTATATACTTTGTGCCTTGCCTGGTTTCCCGTGGATGTCATTTTGCGGTATATATATGTGTAAATGTGTGTATATTTATTATATATCCTCCCATTCCCCCATGTATATCCCTTAGCTCTTCATGTATATTTTATGTATATCCTTTCGGGTAGCTTGGCAAGGTGGTCGAGCTACCTGTGTTGCTATTTTTTTGCTTATAAATCTATTTCGGGGCAGAAAACTACCTGTTTGAAACTTGGCTCTTGGCCGGTTTCAAACAGGTGGTTTTCTCTCTCCTCTGTAAAACCAACCAGACCCTCATTTATGTCTCATGTGCACAATTAATTCCATCCAAGTGGCCTTCACTTTTTGTGCGTTTGGACAGTTGGCTCCGTCGTCATCACCATAACTCCCATTTAATACCTATGCACGTGGCACCCACGTGGGCTTGATGGTTTACCTTTTTACACGTCCTCAGCAACGGTTACTTCTCTGAGCTCTAGGTCCCCTACCATCATCCATCCTGTGTCTTTACCAAGTGTGATAAAATTCTCAGACCCGGATACTCAGTCAAATCTTAAGTTCATGTAATACATGTACTTTTTGGGATATTTGTGAATGAAACTAACTTCTCAGGAAAAGCAGGCATCACGGTGGTAAGATCTTCGGACCCCAGAGTATTTATTTGTTAATACATTCTAACGGTCACTTTTCCTTACAGGTTTCCAGAGTACGCTTCCAAATATGTCTGAAGCATCTGCATCCTCTCCACCTGGAAGTCCAGAACTACCCTCCATGACGGCTACCAGGGCAGCGGTAAAATCCAAAATGGAAAAGGTCCTGGAGAAAATGCCCCTAACCATGAAGTTCATGCGGGACAGTGTTATCATGGGCTCAAGATTGAGTCCAAAGTTAAACTCATTACCGACACCAGCGTCGGGACATGGCCAGAAATGCAGGCCTTAGTGAAAATCATGTACATCTAGTGACAGGCTGGAGATCAGCTGGCTATCAATATCGGGGATTCCAAGATCCTTAAGGTAGCTTATTTCCTGTGCTCTGTACAATCTCCAGAGCTTATCCTCATTTTGGCCGCTAATTACAACTCTTCTGTTTGGTCTGTTATGCTCGCAGCCACAGAGCCAACTGGGTACCCTACTCCTCTGGTATCCCTCGACCCAGACACATTCCAGGCGGGTCTAGGGATCCCTCAATTTGCCAAGGCTTCTGTGGTTACAAGGTCAGATGCCTTGGCCCAATTCACACAGTTGGAGGATGTCGTCTGGGTATACATGAACACCCATTGGCTCAAGGTTCCAAAGAGGGACCCTAAGAGGATGAAAATAGAAATTCCCAGGTCTGAGTTCAAAGAGAGCATTCAGATGGGAATGATAGCGTTGGCCCGGGTCTTTGGGAAGCCCTCTGCCCAAGAATTTTCTAAATGGATGTATTACTTCCTCCTTGGCATCTCCACCAAGGGAGGATACTTTGACTGGGCAGCCATAATTTCTAACCATGTTGACTCCCAGTTCCTTCAGCTGACCAGGAAGAAGAAATTTTACATGTCTTCCTATGTTTTCTTGGCCCTGGCACAGCAGAGGCCCCACGCCCATGGACTAGTTATAGATGGCATGCTTGGGATCAGCCTGGGACAAAAGGCACCATGGGACCATTTCCCACAGGTTCAATGGGAGGCCAGCTTCCCCAGTTTTGCCAGGTAAACGATGCCTTCGTTTACTATCACCTGCTCACACCCACCCGAGACGCACGATAATGCCTATCCTTAGAGGTGATGAATTTGGTCCAGAGTTATGGACATTATTACATCCAATTCCAACAGCACACTTACATTAGGGTCACCAGCTTCTCCGGGAAACCCTACTTGTTGCCCAAACACTCTGGGGACAAGATCGTGCTCTTGAAATACTACACGCAGATAATGGAGGTGCATGCACTCTTTGCCTTGAAGAAGATACCCAACATTCTATTCCCAATCATCTATGGGAACTACACATGCAGTCTGGCCGCCGTAAAAGAGGTGGACAACAAACTAAAAAGCTACAACTTGGAAGAGTTTTACTTGGCGCGGAAAAATTTTGATCCACACGGCAAGATTGCAACGGCACTTCCCTGAGCTTCAGAGCCCCATCACTACCATATGGAGGATTTCTGGGTAGATTTTCAAGATGATGTGGAGGTTCGAAGCTGGCACTACGTTAGGATGACGATAGGCATGATGCAAAAGTTGAAGCTCCGGAGGTTCCCGGAGGACTTCTCAGACTCTGCCCCCACTATCGATCCCCAGTACAAGGCAATGGGGATCGATACAATGACCCTTCCACTGATAAATTGAGATGCCCAAGAAGGGCCTACAATTGAGGACTTCACTTGAGAGGTGTTCGAGTGAAGTCATGCCTACTTCAAGAAGGTATGCCCCAGAAGTACCCGCCGAGCGGCCCAGCCAGCACCAAAGTTGAGTCCAGGGGCTGGGACTTCTTCGCAGAGAGTGGATAAAGGAAAAGAGATAGATACGACCCCTCCTACGCAAGAAGGCCCCATAAAAGAACAAATAAAATAGTCAGTGGCAGCCTCCCAACAGATGAGGGAGAAATTAATAACATGGCTGGCCACTCCAGTACTAATGGCAAGGCCAATTTGTCCCTCTTCCTCCCCGTCACTGGCAGCCTTAATGGTGAAGGCAACGAGGGTAGATTCAATAGAAGAAGCAACAATAAAGGATGCGGGACCACCCTTGGTTACCTAAAGAAAGAAGAAGCTTAGCCAAAAGCCTAAGGAAGAGTCGGGGTTTGGAACGTCCTAGGCCCCACAAGTAGAGATCCTCTCTTCCAATTCCCTGGAGCTGGAGAAGGAAACAGAGCCTGCCAAAGTCCCGGTCAGTCCCCCCTTGCAGGGAGAATTTGATGATGTCTTTACAACTGACAAGTTTAGAAATCTACAGGGGGAAACCAGGCAAATGGAGATATAAGTCCCAGCAACAGAATAGGAGGCTGCGAAACAAGAGCCTGCACAGGAGCAGGAAAAATAGATAGAGGAAAGGGAGCCAGAGCCGAAGATAGCCTTAGAGGCTCTAAAAATGTGGAGTCTGGGGGTGGACCAACAAAGGTAGGATGAAAAAATGGCATCTGCTGGGGAAATCGGACCTTCAAGAATAATCGTAACCCCAGCCGCCACGTTCCAAGCGCCACTCCCGGGAGCGACCTTTAGGCAGGTAATTACCGTGGCCCAAACTTTAAATATCGGCCCGGTACCTCCCCTACTACCACTGGATGTGCCAACAGAAGAAGAAACCTTGGCGGTAGAGGCCAAGCAGCAAGAAGAGAAGCATGAAGAGGAAATCCCTGAGGAAGCCTACAAAAGTCTAGACAAAGCAATAGACACACAGGACAAGGCTGAGGAGATGGATATTGCTAATGAAGAAGAAGACACAGGAAAAGGGACGGATGAGGCCCCCATCACTAAGGAGCAGCCACAGGACACCAGGGAAGAACCAAGAGAATAGACTCTGGCAGATAAGCCACCCTTTCCGCCTCAGTGGTTAGTAGAGAGCAGAAAAAGAAAAGCTCCGTCCACTCCCAGAACTCCTCTCTCCCTGGCCAAAATGATGGCTCAAGTCCAGGCCCCAGCGAAGGCCAAGAAAGCCCAGACGGTTCATACTCTTTGAACCGGGCCAGGCAAAGAAATAGGGGCCATTGTGGTGACACCTCCCCCAGGCGCCGATGAAGCAACTACAGAGCCCAGAGATTATAGTGTTGCAGAGGTATCGCTAGGAAAAAGAGGAAAACAGGGCAAGGTGGATTTGCTAAAGGAGGCAGCTAGGGTAGTAGAAGCCCATTATGAAAAGGAAGCCCAAAGGCTCAAAGCAGAAAAGGAAAAAAATGCAAACCTTATGGGGTTGCTTACCGAGCTAGCTTGACCTATCAACGCCGCTCCTCTGGAGGCTTCCACATCTGAAGATCTACCGTAGAGTGACATAGACTCCCTGCGAATTATGAAGAAGAAGGCCCAGGCAGTCAACGAGTGGGTCACCCTGCAAATAGAAAACACCTGACATTTCCTGGTATCCACCCTCCCAGACTTATATATGGCCTGGCATGTTATACACTAGGTAGAGACTCTTATTGACCTGTGGGAGGGTGATATCAAGAATTATCAAGCATGGAAGGTAGAGCATGAGGAACTCCTTGGCCTGGGAGAGGAAATGATTTTTGAATCTGGAATTCTGGGGGATGAATCATTTGATTTTGTGAGGACCCAACACTCCAGGCTTGACCTCACATTGGAGGTAACCAAGCAACTAGTGGGGACTCTGCATGAGAAAGTTAATGCAGTAAAATATTCTTTCAATTTATATAAGTCTTTTGTAACAAAGATTTTCGGGGCTGACCCCCTTAGTACAGATACATACATGTCGGAGGATTCAGTTTTGGGGAGTTTTGATGAAATGATTCAATCCCATTATCAGTCCCTGGGGGAAATAGATGGTGCCCAAATGACAAAATTAACTCGTATGGTGCTTAGTGGTCACGACGCGGCAAAAATGGTCGATGAGTTTAAGGAGAATGTTCCAGACCTAGGGGAACAAATTGAAGTGGCTAAGTACCGAAGGGCCGACTTGAAGGATGTAGACAAAGAAGGCATCTCCCGCCTCCTCCAGGCTTTCAATGATAATAAAAAACCTTGAGCTTTCTCAGGAGGCCGGAGATAACTCAACACTGGGTATTCTTTATTCTTTTGGGAATGTAAGTTCCCCGATCCCAGAGTCTCGGATCCCAAATTTTGTATTCTTTCAAGTGATCTGTGTCCTAGTCTCGGAGGCCAACCGGTCACTTTTAGGAGTGGCTAATAAAGGTTGTAAGAAGGTATTTGGCTACATCAAGGGGGTGTCGACTCTACAATTGGTTTTCTGACAGGATGGTCTTCTCGAGGCGTCATTCAGAGGTACACCTAGCACATTGGAAATAGGGCACCACATTTCCCATTTATGAGGCATGTAGCCTCGATCCCTCGGGGACCTACTTTCTTCCTTCTCCTTCCTGGCTCTCTTCTCGAGGCTGATTCTTCCGTTGTATATTCTTGTCTCATTCTTCTAACAGGACAGGCCTATTCTGTCTTAAGGTCTTTTATAGGGTGGTGCAAGTAGTACCGGCCCCAAGATATTGTATTTTATCGAAACATGATGTAAAATAGAGTTAGGGTTAGAAGAGAATTGTATAAATAGCCAGACCGGCCCATTTTCAAGGGTCAGAAAAATTGATGATTTTTTTGCCCACAGTAATAGAAAGGTGATTTCTCATTCTAGTTGCAGAGCTCAATGCTCCATTGTTCTTTTTTTTTTAATAGTTAGATGCTCCCCTGGAGCCACCATTGTATCACGCACCAGTGCTTGCTGGAAAAGACATTAATGAAGAAGGGAGAATTCTTTGCAATGATGTTGTCGGCATTCATGTTTCTGAGTTAATGGTATTTTATGTTTCATATTCTTTATGTCTTCTACTCTGATACGTCAAATAGATCAACGATGTCTTTTCTCTCGCTACTGATAAAATACTAGATGATGGTTGTGTACTTCTTCAGTATTTAGTGTAGTATCTCAAAGTATTATTGATGTTCTGAATGTTTAAACATGACTATAGTTAGATGAAGTGTTTCTAACCTTGTAGGATCTTTTTCATTTTATTTGCTAAGTATAGAATGCTAGCGGAAACCTTACCTCATTGAATCTCCGGAGAGAACGAGTTGAAGAAACTAGCTATCCCCCTCGAAAATAGTCACTTCTCCCAACCGAGCCCCGCACCATCGTGACTCGACACCCAGGTGCTTGAAGGCCCAAGGAATCTAACTTCCCCGGATAACCTTTGCAAGCGGAGTTGGCCGGTACCCCCAGTACCCGGTGACAACTTATGACTGTTGGAGGACCCGGTCAGCAAAACCCCGTCAACAGGTGGCTTGAAAAAAAATTCACATAGGGTCGACTTGAAAATGTTTTATGCACAAGAGAAGCTTTGGGACAAGTCTTATGGAAATCAATGTCTGCATGTTGATCTATTTAAAAATGATCAGGCCTAAGGAAAGAATTGTCTCCTTAGGGATCAAAAACACAAAAAAAGGTGATCATTCCTAAGGAAAGCATTGTATCCTTAGGGATCAATAAAGAAAAATATGCATAATATACAAGGGAGGTTGCATGTATTTCCCTCTCCTTATGATGACAACAAGGAGATATCCTTAAGGAAACAATGTATGTCATAAACTTAGCAAAGGGTAATAACCCTTGTGAGATAAGAAAATAGATAATCATGAAAGGATAGTCCTCTTGTTGGAAGAGACCCTTGAAAGTAAAAAATCTTGGTTATAATACATCTACCTTCAGAAGGATTTCTCGAACAAAGATACTATTCATGGGACTTTGTGACCGGTCTTATCAACAGATGTAAGTTGTCAACGGGTACCAGAGTACCGGCCAACTTTTCCTGTAAAGGTTATTTGGAGAATAAATTCTTCAAGCACCTGAGAGTCAGGTCTTGACAGTGGGAGAGCTAAGTTGGGAGTGTGACTATTTTTTTTGGGGGGATAGCCGGTTTTCTTGGCTTGTCTTCTCCGGGGATTTTTTAGGTCAGGATTTCCTACAAGCACGCATTAGTTTACCAAATAAAATTCAAAAGATATGACGGAGTTAGGAGTATTCATTCTACTTATAGTTATTCTAATACATTCAAAATATCAACCATGCTCTAACATACTACACTAAATACTAAATGCATACAAAACCATCAATTCATACATATTCAATAGCGAGGGGAAAAGAGGTCGTTAATCTACTTAAACATTAGAGAAAAGGACATCAGAAACATACAACACAAAAGAGAGTTAACTCAGAGATCAAGATGCCAACAACATCATTGCAAGAATTCTTACTTCTTCATTAACAGTTTTCCAGTAGCAGTGGTGTGTACATCAATAGCTCCAAGAGAGCATCTATCTACTGAGGACCACTAAGAACTATTGAGCATTGAGCATTGTAACTAAAAGAAATGAAATGTTGAAATTCTATTGCTATGGACTGCAAAATCATCAATTTTTTTGAACCTTGGAATGAGGTTGAACTTCTTATTTATACACATACTTACCCTAAATTTAACCTAATCTAACTTTACACTAAACAATAAAATACAATATCTGGTGGCTGGTACTACCTGCACCACTTTACAACTACCTCGAGAAGAAAAAAGATCTGACATGTCATAAGAATAAGACAAGAAGAGAATTATGGGAGAATTGACCTCGAGAAGAGTGCTAGGGTAAGAAGAGAAGAAATCAGATTTTTTGGGGTTTGAGGCTACATGCCTCATCAATGTAAAAGTAGCTCACTATCTTCAATGTGCCAGGTGTTTAATGCTAGAGTGGCACCTTGGGAAGACCATCTCTCAAGCCAACATGCCTTGTTGGAGTCACTGACTTTCTGACATCCACTTATTAACAGCCTGATAATGACTGGTCAGCTCCGGGGAGCCTGGATGCGGGTCATCAAAAGAATACAAAACTGTTGGATCTAGGACTTTGGGATCTAGGAGCATACACTCAAAGAATAATGAATATAAAATAATGCACCCTGCTGGTGAAAATCTCCAGGATCCAGAGAACCTTTCTCCTTACTATTCTTGAATATTTCCAGGAGCTAGGCAATGCCATCTTCATCGATATCCTTGAGACTATCCCGGCGGTACCTGGCCATGTCCACCTATTTGCCAAGATCCAGAGTAATCTATTTTAATTCCATGGCCATCTTCATGGCATCATGGGCCCAGAGCACCATGTGAGATATGCGGGACATCTTTGTTCCATCCATTCCCTCCAGGGACTGATATCAAGCTTCCATCAACTCGTCAAATTTTCCTATAACTTTCTCCTCCAGAGTACATATTTCGGTACTAAAGGGATAGACTTTTGAAACCCTTGTAATGAATGCCTTATACATATTTAAATAATATTCCACCTCTGGAGCTTTATCCCATAGGACCCCTACTAGTTGCTTTCTTATCTCCAATGTGAGATCAAGTCTGGAGTGCTAGGTCTGGACAAAGTTAAAGGACTCTTCTCCCAAAATTCCAACCTTGGTTAAAATCTCTTCTCAGAGACTTAGGAGCTCTCCCAACTCACCCATATAGGCCTTATATTTCTCAGGTTCTCCCTCCCAGATGGTAATGGTATTTTTGGCCTGATGTTGAACATTGTGGGCTACGTATAGGTCTAGGAGTGTAGCAACTAGGAAAAGTCAAACGTTTCCCACCTGTTCAGCCACCCAATCATCAGCTACCTGTGCTTTATTCTTCATACACCTTAGAGCATCAATTTTGACCTATGGGAGTGGTTCTCTAGATGTGGAAGCTTCTAGATGAATGGCAGTGATAGGTTGTGCAAGCTGCGTCAAAATCCTGACAAGATTTGTGTTCTTTTCCCTTTCTTCCTGGAGCTTCTGGGATTGCTTGTTATAACAGGCCTCTATCACCCTACTAGCTTCTTTTAATAGGTCCAATTCACACTATTTGCCTCTTTTCCCTAGAGTTACTTTTGTGATTGTGTAGTCTTTGGCTCTATTTGTTGCCGCGTCTATCTCTGGGGGAATTGTTGCAATCACCGCAACTATTTCTCCACCTAAACCGGTCTGAGTGGAATAGAGGGTCTGGGCCTTGTTTTGTTTTGGGGCCCCCATTGCCTGTGCCATCAGCTTAGCTAGGGAGAGATGGGCCTTTGTTTTTTTTGGGGCCTTCCTCTTTTTCAAATCCACCAACTGTTTTGGTGGCGGGGGTGGCCTTGCTGCCAAAGTCTGATCCTGCAAATCCCCTCTAGGGTTCTGTTGTGCATCCTCGGTGTTCTGAGTCTCTTCAAACTCTTTTCCTATATCCTCTGAACCACCTAAAACATCCACCTTAGTGGCATTGGTATCTTCTACCTCAGTGTCCATGTCCTTAGAAGAATTGGATTCAACATTTGTATTTCTGGGGTTCTGCCCCTCACCTTACTATTGTTGTTCTTCTTCTTCTTTGTCTTCTTTCGCCAAGATATTTCCCTTCATCGGGATATTCTCTGGAGGTGGAAGAGGTGTCTGACCAAGGTTCATCATTTGGGACACTGTGACCACCTCACTAAATGTTACCTTCTTTCGGGTAGGAGGAGGCATTTGGAGCATGGCGGCTAAGATTACAGTTGCTCCCGTAGGTCCAGTTCTCTCAGCAGATGTTGGTTGATCATTCTGCACTTGCCTCTCCTCTCCGGTGTTGGTCCTTGTAACTTGTATCTCCATAACATCACAGATGTTTACCTATTCTTGCTCCTTTTCTCTTTCAACCTGGACCTCCTGGTCTGTGGTAGCTTATTTCTCTGGGATCTCCCCTTCAGTAGGGATAGTCACTTCCTCCTAGGTGGAAATCTCTTCTATCACTTTCCCAATATCCCCTTGTAAGTTTACAAGTTCATCTATCCTAAATATGTCATCAAAGTCATCGTGCAGAGGGGAGGTCTCTAGGGGATCTTCAGACTAATTTTTCAGCTCCAAAGAGTCTGAGGAGACAATCTATATTTCAGGGATGTCAGGCATCCCAAGTTCTGGTTCCGCCTTTGGCTAAGGATCAACTATTATTTTCTTCTTCCTCCTTGTTACCAATGAGGGCCCTGCATCTAACATGTCTTCCTTCTCTTCCTCTGCTCCAATCCCTGTTACTCAGACCATTAATTTTGTAAGTGAAGGAGAATTGGAGGGGCGGACAAGTCCGACCATAATAGCTGGGGTAGACAGTCGGGTGATCAATTTATCTTTCATTTTTTGGGTTGCTTCCATAGTTTTATGCATTTGTTCTGCTATGGGAACTGCAAATGAGGCTTGAGATGAGGTCCCCATTTTCCTCTTTCCTCTATCCTCTCCTTGCGAGGAGGTTCTAGCTCTAGAAGTTGAACCCCGTAAAAATGGGGCCACTTTTCATGTTCTTTTTGGACACACCTTTTGAAAATACGCGTGGCTACATTCAATTATGTTGTTGGTGGTGTCCTCAATTGTTAATCCCTCCAGTGCATCCAAATTTACCCGAGGGAGAGCTATTTTATCTACTCCCTTTTCCTTGTATTGTGGGTCTTCCATAGACCCAGTGTCTAAAAATTCATTGCAGAACTTTTGAAGCTTCAACTGCTTCATTATCCCTTGTGTCAACCGGAAAAAATGTCAGTTCTGGACTTCAAAATCATCCTGGCAATCTTCCAAAAAATATTATAAATGAATCTCTTGCAGAGGGCTGCCCGAGGAAGTGTCGTTGCTATCTTTCCCAGTGGATCAAAATTCTTCCACTCCAAATAAAACTCTGCCAGCCCCAAAATTTTGAGTTCACTATCGGCCTCTTTGGCCACTACTAGGCTTGGGAATGGGACATTAGTAACTTTATTCACTGTGAAGAGGGCATGCAACTCTAGAATCTGTTTGCAGTATTCTAAAATAATTATTTTATCCCCACAATGTTTGGGTAATAAACAGGGTTTCCCGGAGAAGTCGGTCACCCAAATGTATTTATGTTGTTGATATTGGATGTAGTAGTAGCCATAAGTGCTGACCAAGTTCATTTCTTCTTTGGAGGGGTGGTATCCGGTATCCCGAGTAGGTTTAAGAAGGTTGTAGTAAATGAAGGGATCATTTACTCAGTAGAAGCTGGGGAAGTTGGCTTCCCATTGGACCTGTGGGAAATAATCCCATGGAGAATTCTGGCCTTGGCCAGTTCCGAGCACACCTGTTGTAAGTAATCCCTGGGTCATGGGGTGTTGTTGTGCTAGTGCCCATAAAACATAGGAAGTCATGTAGAATTTGGGGGTCCGGGTGACCTTGACAAGCTGAGAGTCCACATGATTGGCGATGATGGTAGCCCAATAAAAATTTTGCCCGTCGAAGGTGATGCCGAATAAGAAATAGTACATCCACACTGAGAATTCCTAGGCATCGGGCTCTCCAAAGACCATGCATAGAGCGATGATCCCCATCTATATGCTCTCTTTAAATTCTATCTGGGGGACCTCTAGCTTCATCTTTTTGAAATCCCTCCTTTGCACCTTAAGCCAGTTGTTATTGAGATATTTTTGAGCCATGAGATCTAGCTTCTGAAATTCTTCCAAGGCTAGAGACTGGGTGAGAATGACTGCATCATCAAATCGGGGGATCCCCAGCCCTACAACAAAAGTTGTGGTATCCAAAGACACCATAGGCATTGGGTAGCTTGTTGGAACAGGGGCGGCAAGCATGACAGCCTGAATGGTCGTGTTGTAGTGTTCTACCAAAGTGAGAATGAGCTCTGGAGCTTGCAAAAACTAGTGAAAACAAGAAACTTTAAGTATCCCAGAGCTGGCCATATTGAGGGCCAATGGATCTCTAGTTGTGCGTTGAATGAACATCATCTTAACTAAGGCCTGCATTTCAGCCCACATCCCGACACTTGTGTTGGTGATTAACAGTAACTTGGAATTGACCTTCAATCCCAGAATAACGCCCCCCTTTAGATACAAATTGTTAGTGGGAGCTTTTCCAAGGCCTTCTTGGCCTTTGTCCTGACAGCTACCCTGGTTGCAGCAGTAGTGGGGAGTTCCAGACTCCTTGGTGGAGAAGGTGGTGCAGATGCTTTCGACATGATTGATGAATTTTATTCTGGAAACCTACGAATAGGACGACCATTAGTATATATGTAAAACATAGCATTATTCCAGATCCCAGAGATTTTCACCACCGATTTGCATCTATTCTTGAAAGGATGTTAGTCCATGTCATATCTTGAAAAGATATATGTATAATAAGAATGACTTAGGAATTTGACCCCTACCCAAGCCTCTGAGGATTCTAACTTGTGTGATGAAATGAAATAAAGACCAGAGGGAGACCAAGGACCCAGAGTCTGGAAAACTAACTGTTGCATGATATGACTGGAAATTAGCCATCCTAGGTTGACACATGAGTATCATGTGGCTATGCAATAATGGGAGTAATTCCATTAACACCGACAACTATCTGAACATGCAGGGAAATGAATGCCACTTGGGCCAGTTTTGGATGCTTGCACGTGGGAAACTTAACCCGCCATAAATATTGACTTGACCGAGGAGAGAGAAAATTGCCATGGCTCGAACCAGTGAGATGTCGAGTTCAAACCAGGCGGCATTTGGCTGAGAGGGAGAGCTCAACAAATTGGGGAAAACTTGAAAGGGCATAGTGAGCTCAACCCAGAATAGGAAGGATATACATGGGATATACACCAAATTTACAGAGGGCCGAAGCACAACTCACAGACCGACCAAGAAAACAAACATATATATAGCTATTTATGGGAGGTTACAAAATCTACAAGGCATATACAAATGTTATATTAAGATACAACTACACAGAGGGCGAACAACCCTCTAGCAGAGCCATCCCACCAATGGGAGATGACAGCAGAAACAAAACTAGAGAAGGAAAACAAAAACAAGCGAGCAAAGCAAGAAAAACCAGAAAATAAGAAGAGAGCTGAAAGGCCTACCTAGAAACACGGGGAAGGCGGGAAGGTGAGCATGGGAATAACTCTACAACTAGTTCACCTGGAACTGACCATGAATCCACCACTGCTTACTGCTTGTTCAAACATTATTAATTACCAAAAGCAATTTGCACTTAATCACTCTGAATCACCTTAATCACTCTAGTAATTGCTATGAGTGTTTTGATTGTGGTAAATGTGAAAATGAAAGATAAAACCAATTTATACCCTTAGGGTAAAATATGTTGCATTCCTTCTGCAAACTCTAAAAAAAGGCAAACCTCCAGACTCTAGGCCTGGGGATTCCATGCAGTCACACCTTCCAACAAAGGAAGACATGGTGGCGGAAAATCCCAGAGTCTAGGATCCGGTTGACTCAAAGGACAAACAAACTCTAGGACCGGGTCCCAAAGACAAAAGAAGACGGGAAGCAAAAGAAAAACAACCCTCGTGGGAGCAAAGCCTGGAGGGAAACAAAATAAACCAAGGAAAAGCAAAAAGAAAAAAGGGGGACCCAACATTTTGCCTACAAAATGTTGGGACGGGTATGCAGGGCATAACAGATGCCATTTTCAAGACAAAGAGGGGAAGAGAACAAGCATGCACCCTTTTAGCCCCTTATTTCTAGGTGAAAATGGGATTCTAGATGAAGAATGACATACTTTACAACCCAAAGTAAGGGAATTTTCTCATAATGAACATAGGTTTGCAAATAAATAAGAGGTGATGATGAAGGATACACACCTCTTGTATAAGAGTGAATCCCAAATCAAAACAACTGTTCTTTATAAGAAAGGAATATTATATGATAAACAAATGCCACTATATTTAGGAAAGTAAATCCTAGGAAAAGAAAGAATAGGAAAAACATAAAAGCATGTCCCCCAAGTGTGAAGGTAGTGTATAAAATGTCTTATACACCTTTAATGATAGTCACTTTATAATATACATACCATTCTAAGAAAAATAAATTGTAAACCAAAGAAATCTCTTAATGTAAAATATATATATTTATGGCAAAATAGACATCACATTATAAAGTAAGAAAGTCATCAAAGAAAAAGATGGAAGATTATTTTGTGAGAAACATGCCCCCTTTTGAGGCGTGAAAAAGATTTTTTTAGTAATAATTGAGAGGGGGGTGAATCAGTGGCCTTAAAAATATTCCAGTTAATCAACCCAAAAACTTAGTACCACAATATTAAGCCTCTAGTTATCTTCAGTCATGTAAGATGACTACCTCAAAATATACTTATCAAATTACTACTGCTCGGAATGCTTTGTTAAACCTTATTCTATATGTTTACCAAAAAGAAATCTTTCAATTTACCGAAAAATAGTAAATTACTTAGATTATACCAATCAATCCAGTTAAGCTAGGTGTAATGCAAAACACTAAAGTAATGACTCATAAACACATTGACACATGGATTTTTAATGTGGAAACCCTGTTAAGGTAAAAACCACTTGGGACCGGTAACCCAAAATTTTCACTCTTCTGAAGTGAGCTCAGTGAAAAGACAACACTGTTAAAGGTTACAAACACATTGTTAGGTGTGACCTTGTTAGAGGATTTAAAAGATTAGTTTTTCACTTGATATCGGGCATCTTTATGCTACCTTCCTTGATCAAACACTCACTTGGCCTGTCAATAGGTATCTGGAATCTCATGCTATATTCATGATCAAAATTTTTGATACTCCTTAGGATGTATCTCAATATAGAAAGGATCTTTAAATCCTTCTCGGTTAAGAGACTTTCTATAACAATGGTTAAAATGAAACAGTATGATCTATTCACATATACAATTTTATACTTGCATATTTTTAGATCTATTGTAAGCTCATAAAACCAATCTGATCAATATATCTTTTCAATACCTTTTCTCCACTGTTGTTCTGCTCAGTGATGCTATGCTCTATTACTTGGTGTCTAAATAAATCTTTAGCTCTTTCCTTAGCTTGATTGATCAGAACTATATGAAGTTGTTCTTCATTAGTTTCTCTCTAGCATCCTCTTTTTCATTCACTCCCCTTAATTCGTAATGAATTAAGTTGTATATTTAATAGACATGATATCACCATTTCTAGGTTCTTGATTTTTATTGATCTTGGCGTGATCCACAATTCTCGTCAATCAGATTTAAAGTAAAACTCTTATTTTATCTCGTTGAGATCTTCTTTGTGACTGGACAAAATAGCTTTAAATCTATTACTTATCTATGGCTTTATCTTTTCAATGAAAACAATGATAACTACTAGTTAATTCTATATTTACCTCTGCCAGCTAGATATTTTGTCATTTCTGAACTTCAGTTAATTTTGGTGTTTTAACTCTTGTTAGCTTCTGTCAACACTCCAGTTCTCCTCAAGCTTCTCTGTCGAGGTTGTTTGTCTACCAGGGTACACTTTGATTATGGCCATTGGGTATGCTTGTGATTCTTTTCATCGATAATTATCATTGGTTTACTTGCTCGGGTATCATTGTGACTTAACTTTCAGTGATCTCTGTCCATCAGGTTCCACTAGCCGTCGGTGTTTGAAGTCACATAGTGAATGCTTGTCTTTTATGCATTATTGAAAGATTAATCTTTATCTCTTTGATTCTCTGAATTTTTTGACACTTTTATTATAACCAATTATATTATATAAATTTGACATCAATGACAATACAATCCATTAACTGATTTAATATTTTGCATTATCTTTCTACATTTCGGTGATCAACTTAACATCTTCAAATATTCAATCAGTTACATATCATCATATTTTTAATCAAATATGTAAGTATATTGCATGAAATAAATTATTTCATACCAAAAAGGATGTTTCATCATGAAATAATACCAATCCATAAAGAAATAAATAAAATAAAGGAGAAGGGATACAACATTATGTCAACTTAGTGATTGAAAGACAATTGTAAAAGAAGTGCACTTCCAAACAAGGAAGAAATTGAAAAGAAGATAGCAATCTCATTAAAGAGAAAGATCATGATTAGCAAGTCCATGCATGGAAGGACATCATAGTGAAAAAGAGATCATCAACAAAGAGATAATGGATCCTTAAAAGGAAGATGAGAACTTCGCCCCCAAGTGAGGAAACAAGGAATTCCTATTATGATGCCCTTAATGCTCATTATTCAAAGAGCCTGTATAATGGAAAACAACATAATACAAAAAATTGAGATGCTAAGGTGTATTTTGATATCAAGGAAGTTTTAAAGATCCAGTGTTAAACAAAGAAGACATCTATCCAAAAATATTGAACGAATTGTCTAAAATCAACACAATCAGCAAGAGAATGCTTTTTACTATGATGAAAGAAACACAAAAACTTACCATTCATAGGCCTTTGGTTTTTTAGAAAATTTATTTAAGGGAATCAGATTTGTGAATCACATCTAATTCTCCAAAACATTCTTTTAGCTAAGGCTAAACAGTCAGCAAAAGGTTGAGGAACAATACTTGGTTTTCGGCAAAAGAATGTCAAGGGGAGGCTTTTTTTGATATGATGAAGGTTAAGGGTTATCTTGAAGAGTAGAACCTAGACCACATTTATTTTTATGTGAAGGAGATTTAATAGGGACCTTAAATCCTTTTTCATTAATACCAAGTTCTTATCCCTTATATCCTTGTTGAGTAGTGATATCATATCCCATGTTTTAATTATCTTTTAATCTAGAGGGTAAAGGAGGTTGATCTTGAGGTTTATGAAAAATTTTGGTATAAGGAGGAATAAGAGGAGAGGTATTCTCTTTAGGAGGTTTTCCATCACTATTCCTATCATCTTTAGGTAGTGAAGAAGAAGAAAGCTTTGTTAGGACTCTAAAAGTTTTCATAGTTCAGATTCCTGCTCATGTTTTTGCAATGTTTAAGCCTGGTTTCATAAGCCCTAAATTGTCTTTTTTTCAAAGCCCTAGTTCCTTTTTGGTAAAACCCTAAGTCTCCTATGTTCTTTATAAAATGATGTTACTTTCCTAGGAGCCGTTTAAGTTTTTTTTACCATGTGTCTAATCCCTCATGCGTGGGGCCTGCTTTTAATATTTCTTAAGAATTCTAGCAGGGCGTATACATTAATATTTACTGAATCCTAAGACCCCGTTGCATTTTACTTAACACAAGATGTTGAGAAAGTTCTTTTTCATCCAACGGTTGGTGCGATCCCATGATAAAAACTTGCAAGGTGGATATCCTTCATGGAAATGTGCCTATACGACACATGGAAAGTGGCGGGATCATTTTAAAGCCAAAGGAACATTATGGACTATCAGATTAAGTTTTATCTAATGGCTGGTGTGACACTGCTATATGAAGATGATTGTTGTTTATTCATCATAGGTTCACGCATGGATTCCATGTAGCACATAGTGGACCCTTCCTGAAGCTGAAGATTAATTAAAGATCAGATAGATCAGATCTAATCAGATGGTAGGCGTAATTCCTTGATCAAAATTCACTTGATTTTTATTCTTCAAGGAAACATGCCTAAATGACATGTGTCCAGATCAGATTCTAGGGTCGCCAGTTTCAAATCCTAAGGTATGCTAATGTGCAAACAGATAAGATTTAATCCAATAGTTTGCGTGATGCCTTGAATAGGAGATGAACGTTAGATATCCAGCACAAAATCACACCTTTGTACCACATAGTCATCTGAGATCGTAGGTCTAATATTTTAAAGAGATAAAGATAGATCAGATCTATTTCAATCCAACGGTTGGCGTTGTTGGCTTTTTTTCTTGCAGAACAACTTTAATATGACAGTATACTTGTATACTTGAATGCAAACTCCTATTTTATGTAAGAGAAAGGCTAATTGATGAGGATTGGATAAGATCCTCCTTATTTTTCAAGCTCCACAAACTCAGGTAGGTATGACCCTTAGAAATATTACTGATAATTTGATATTTGAGTGGATAATAAGGATTCTCATCCTTCTTCCTTTTAAGGAGGATTAACCTAGTGATTCACTCTTCAAGGAACCAACAAAATGAATTTTATCTAGTTGATACAATTCACTTTAATTTAGCTTATGTGTTCTTAGTAACTAAAGTATAATTGATTGATTTTATTGGATGAAGAAGCCACTGCTTATCAAACCCTAGACCAGTGCCTATTCCTTGGGCAAAGAGTCAATGAAAATATAAATCCACATAAACAAATCAAGGAAACAATATAGAATTCCTTACAAACTATATGCAGCTCAGATTGAATTCCTTACAAACTATCTTATCATTCCCATACTACTATATCCAATCATCACACTAATGCTTAACCCTCTAAAACTGCTTATGAAACATAGTTGTCTCCTTGAAAGAAACTCATAAATAGTTAAACAGTTACCTTGTAACCGGTATGTTCAGGATTCCTTACAAACCAAACATACAAGAGTCATACACAGAAATATAAAGAGACAACAACAATATGGATCAGGAAACTGCACTGTATTTCATTAATATGTTTTATTTCAATACATCCAGACCAAAAGCTTAAGAGATTGGACAAAATTAGGAGTCTTCCTTGCAGTAAAATTTCAACAACTAGGACATGCTCTGAAACTTGTGAAAAGAGATTGAACAAACTCAGAACCCCCCCCCCCCAAAAAAAAAAAAAAAAAAAAAATAGAACAACAATAGGAACCCTCAAAATGGAGAGAAGAGGGAAATAAATAGAAGAGAAAACCCTAAAAACTATATCTGATTCACCTGTCTCCTCTAAAAACTGATCTGCATTTATTCCTTCCTTTCCAAGAAAAATCTCATCCTCCTCAGTGACTTCAAAATTTGATTCATTTGTCTCTTCAAATACTAACTTTGTATTATGAGAATATCATATTTCATTGTGCAAAATGCCTCTTTAATAAATCTGTCTCTGTGAAAATATCCTTTCAAATTTGACTATTCTCTGTAAAAAAATGACTTTATTCTGCCTCTAAGAAAGTCTTTCAAATCTAACTCTGATCTCTGTCGAAAATATCTTCAAATATGATCACATTTGCTTGTAAATCTGAGTTAACTCTGAGAAATATCCTTTGAATCTGATTTCAAAACCTGATCTTATTTGTTTGCAAATCTGATTTTTAATCTCTGAGAAATCTTTCGAGAATGCATTTTTCAAATCTTTGAAAATAAAAAATTTGCATCAAACTATGGAAAATACTATACCCTTAGAATTTAATCTTTTAATATTTGCATTTTATATCATATTTCTGCATTTTAAGCCCAGAACTGACTAGATTTTGACACTTGGCATGCATTGATTAGCGGCTCCTAACTGGCTGTGCAAACTCCTCCTTAACCCCGGTTATCCTGAACAACACAATCTCTGAGTCTCCACAAGAATTCATTAATCATGCTTAGATCTGGAGACTTGGCGACCTTGTTATCTTGGTAGTTAGTCTCTAAGTCTCCAAATTTTTCTCTTAACTGTGGCCTCCTCTCGCGACTGCGTGACTACACAGTTGCATCATCTCCAATTGTTTAGCACTTAACATTTTTGTCTCGCGACTACGTGACTAGCGGTTATCTCTAAGTCTCACCAGTTTTCTGGCATGGCGGTTATCTCCTTGTGACTGCGCAATTGCCCACCGCGTGTCACATCAGCCTCATCATCCTTGGTGCCACCTGTCTGCAAAATTTTGTCTTTGTCACCTAAGCACGCTTCCTAATGTGCCACTTGGCCTCCTGTACATGCATGTGAAGAGAACCTCCTGCTCTGCTTCACATTTGAATATGTTTTTCATCTTGGTTATAAACACTTTGAATTTCCCCAACATGGCCAATGTGGGACTAAACTTTTGAAGTTTTTTAAGCCTTCTCTATTTTTTGCTTCAAAATAATGGGGCCCATAGACATGTGCATACTTCTAGCCAAGGCGCCCGCCAAGACCTATTAGTTCTTTACTTATTACATTATGCAAGTGAAAACATATAAAAACATTTCAAACAAAACATACCCAGCACATGTGGGATAATGTCTTCTTCCATTTTCCAAACCTTCAAGCCTTATGCAGGGTATGGGCAGCATCACTTGGATTTTAAAACTAACCTTTCACATACTCCTCCCTAAAATGCAGCCTCCGTGATTTCCTCAGCATTCAGCGTAGACTTCCTTGTAAATAGCTTATTCATTTGCAATTTAAATATTTAAGAAATCATCCTCATGCTCTGCGTAGCCATATGCAATAGTTTATTTGCACTTGATTCTTACTCCCCTGCTGGCTTGCGCAGCCCTTTTAGATTGGTGTACAGCTGGGAATGGTATTTGGTTTTAAAACTTTAAAACCATGAGTTTTTGTTTTATTTTCTAGCCTCCACTTTAAAAATCTGTGCAAACTTTTAAGACATTCTCATTTTGAATGTGTGGTTTATTGCATTCTCCTTTTATTGCACTGGATACTTGGTTTTACATTTTCCATTGCATTGACGTTGAAATTATTTCAAACACCATAATAAGACTTGCGCAACTCTCTATTTTTCTTCTTGCACTGACCTCTAATTTCATGTATTTTCTATGATTTTGATTTCATTTGTCTCATCTTCTGTGAAAACTTGAGCATGCCATGCAGCCTCCCATTGTTATCTTAAATGTTTTAACTTTTGCTTTGTGTAGATTTCTATTCATGCTTGTGCAGGGCATTTGTTATGCAAATAAAAACTATATCATTAAAAAAAAATGTAGACCTCCTTCTTTGTCACGCAATACTCTGTTAATGTGCTTAGAAACAATGTGCAGGCTCTTAACACCTATCAATTGCATTTATATTTGGTAATTTTTTTAAAACATTTCATCTACGCTAGGTCTTTTCTCTCCTCCATAAAGTTGCACAGCTTCTTCTTCTCATCTTCCATGCTGGACTGCAGGCAATTAGATTTTAGTGTATTTTTAAAACAACAAACTCCCATTTCCCTCCTTGGAAGTTTTCACAGGCATGGCATTTGTTTTTTAATGTTTTGAAATTTCCAAAATCCCCCAAATACATTTTTTAAAGCTCCAAGTTTTGCACAAACTGGGAGAATGCTGGAAAAAATTGATGAATCTGGCTTTATGTCTGTTGATTGCATTTTCTATGTCATGGTTTCACATTTCTCCAATAGTCAAGATCATTGGCGCACATCTATAAATACCATTATTTAAATTACAAAAATATTTAACATAATAATATACCTTTTAAGACCTCATAAAATGAGTACTGGACTGCACAAATAGATGACAAGTCCCTAAGATGTTGGTTCAATGATTTCCATTTTCATCCTTGAAAAAACAAACCTGATCAACGGTGTGATTTAGAAAATAAAACACTGAGCTTGCAATCACTTTTAAAACCATTTTTCACAATTTCTGCAAATTGAACTCATTAATGGTGAGTAGCTTCCAGAACGAGCCTTCAAAATTGACTAAATAACACTTTGCAATCATGGGAACCAGAAAGTACATTCATCTCCAACATCTAAGCAATTTTCATCAACTGGATCTGCTTGAAAACATTAGGGCCAAAAGATAATACCACTTAAAGTAAGCCATTTCATTATATTCTACAATCGGAAGTTTTCAAACTTATGCAAACACTGCCAGAAATGCAACTTGGAAAGACATGGGATCAACTCATTAGGATCCATCACTTAGTAGAATGATTCATTTATCAACATTGAATATGCATGCAAAAGGGAGTCGCCAGATTCAACTTCAGGTACAAGGTGCAACTGATCAAACTTTGAACATTTCAGAATACTTGTGCAAAGGCAAATGCTGAAATAGCATAAACTTCATTCGAATCGGTCATTGAAAGATTACCAAAACAAGATCAAGGACTTCACCACCAGGTTAGTTAGTACATTTACATGCAATGATAATGGTGTCACAATCAGTTTTGGAAAAACTTTCAGATAAAAAGTTACCACTCTCTGAAAATGACTATTCTGCAAACTTTAATCTATTCTACACTAGCAAACTGCACAAATGTTAGAATAGTCTGAAAGGATAACTGAGAGGGGGGAGGGTGAATCAATTATCTATAACTTCACTTCTTTAACTTCATAGTACAACAAAGTAAATTCTTAATCAAATAACACATTACACAACACACAATTTGATTACTTTGATTACGGGGAAACCAAATGGTAAAAACCCTGGTGGGAATTAACACCCACAATGAACTATACTTGTTTATAGTAATTCCTATTAGAATATATTTCAACCTTGTTAGGATTTGTACTCTATAATTCAATAAGTATAGTGACCTAGTTAAGGGTCAGACCCTGTTAGGAGTCTTTTATAAATAACCCTGTTAGGGGTGGTGGACTCACTTTCCAAAAGCTCACTGCTTGATGGTGAAGGCTACAACCTTCTGTATAATAGATATGCACTATATCTGATGATGAACTATAGAGTAGACCTACTATCTTGATTATTTCCAGTGTATTGCAATCTTTCACTTCTTCTTCACATAGACTCTTGATGAATGAACCAACTCTGATAATCTTCTCTGTACATCTTTCTTCACATTTCATGTCATTCACACTCAGCGTGTTACATATGACTTACTATAAGTATCTTCCACAAAGTAGAAAACTCTCCATAACATCCTTGTCGGTTTTACTAAGCACACAAGCACAATTACAACCGCGTGAGTATAAACTGAATAGACGTGATGCTTCACTAAGTTGGCCTCACCAAATTAACTCTAACTTTGTAATCTTCTTGAAACATGTTTGGCGCCTTTAGATGAACATCATAAACTCATAATTAATCATGAATATACACACGCATATCCTGAAGATAGGCGCAACTCAATAAACATGTTAGATACATCGGCTCTGAACAAATGCTCTTTCAGAACTGTAACTGCCAATAAAAGAATTACACAACTTCACTGAAACATCATATCTGGATCTGCGTGTATGAACATAACATCATAAACATGTAAACAACATGTATCTAACCACGCAAGTCTTCATATCATCATTCTGATAAGTACATATAGAGTTACTATTGTGTATTATATGTTGTCATCAATGACAAACATACAATCAATCAACTGCACAGAATCAAATCTCCAACAATCTCTCCCTTTGACATTGATGGAAACATATGAAACCAAAAACATCCTTTGTTCATGGTGGCTTCTTTCTTTTACAATCTTCTCAATATCCTCAACAAAGATTTCTCTAAACTATTGTAGTTCCTCTGACTGTGTTATTGTTCAATGTATATAGTCCCCTAGAGTATATGCTCCCCCTTAGTACATACACCTCATGTTTTTGTTCCATGTATATACTCCCCCTTTAACATCAATGGAAAAGGGTGCAATTAGATCTTTTTAGGCACAGGTACTACTCCAGAGGTATAGTCGACCAGTCATCAGTCACATGATGACTGATGTATCTTGTTGCTTCTTCTAAACAGACTCAAGAGAGGGAATTACCCCCAACTTTTCCCTGAGATACTCAAAAGTATCCTTTGATAATGGCTTTGTGAAAATATATGCCAACTGTTCTTTGGTGCTCACATAGTCCAATTTCACTTCTTTGTCTGCAGCCTTTTCTCTTACGAAATGATACTTGATCTCTATGTGTTTTGTCTTTGTGTGCATCATAGGGTTCTTAGACATGTTGATAGTGCTAGTATTATCACAGTAAATAACAATAGGATAATCAACCTGAATGCCAAAGTCTTTAACTATTTTCTTTATCCAAATCATGGTTGTACAACTTAGTGCTGCTACAACATATTCAGCCTCTACTATTGACTGAGAAATACAGTTTTGCTTCTTGCTTAACCAAGAAACCAACCTGTCTCCAAGAAATACTTCTCCTCCTGAAGTGTTTTTTCTATCATCAATACAACCTACCCAATCTACATCTGTATACACATGAAGGTTTATGTTCTCTGATTTAGGATACCATAAACCATAGTCTATAGTTCCCTTTAGATATCTAAATATCCTCTTGATTGCCATCAAGTGACTCTGCTTGGGTTCAGCTGCAAATCTTCCAACAATGCCAACTGCATTAGATATGTCAGGTCTAGACTGAGTTAGATAAATGAGTTTACCAATCATAGATTTATATAATGTTTTATCAACTGCTATGGAATCATCATCCTTTGAGAGCTTGCTTTTTGTTATCATGGGAGTGCATACTCGTTTACAATCTTCCATCTAGAAGGTCTTCAATATTTCCTTCACATATTTTGACTGATTAATGAATATACCTTTATCTGTTTGCTTTATATTCAGTCCCAAAAAGTATTTTATAGGACCAATCATGCTCATTTCAAATTCATTCTGAATTTCTTTTGCAAATTTTGTACTGAGCTTGTCATTACCACCAAAGATAATGTCATCAACAAATATGGAAACTAATAACAATCCATCAGGTATCTCTCTTGTGAATAAATTATAATCTGTTGCTCCTTTCTTGAATCCAATCTTGGTAAGATATCCATCAAGTCTCTCATACCAAGCTCTTGGGGCCTATTTAAGACCATAGAGTGCTTTCTTCAATCTGCATACCATGTCTGGTTCATCTGAAAGACTAAATCCTTCAGGCTGTTCAATGTAGACTTCTTCCTTCAAGTCACCATTCAGAAAAGCTGATTTTACATCCATTTGATAAACTTTAAAGTCTTTGAATGTTGTGTATGCCAAAAAAAAAATTATGGCTTCCAGTCTACTCACAGGGGCAAATTTATCAGTGTAGTCTATCCCTTCTCTCTACGCATATCCCTTACATACCAATCTTGCTTTGTTTCTTACTACGATACCATCTTCATTCATCTTGTTTCTAAATACCCACTTTGTTCCAATCACATTTTTGTCACTAGGTCTAGCAACCAATTCCCATGTATCATTTTTAATTATCTGATCTAATTCTTCTTTCATAGAATTCTTCCAATCAGAATCATTACAAGCATCTTCAACACTTAAGGGTTCAATCTATGAAAGTAAACATACCTCTTCATCTACTGCTAGACTTTTAGCTTTTGATCTGGTCAAAACACTGCTGCTCTGATCTCCAATGATATCATCTTTAGAGTGGTATCTAGATGTGAATTTTGGAACCTTAGGTGTGCCTTCTTCTTCTGTAATTTGATATTCTTCTCTTCTTGATTCAGGGTCATTGCATGAGACATCAATGCAAACAAACATTTCTTCAATAATAGTATCTTTGCTACTAGGCCTGGGTTCATCTTTAATCATAGGTGCATATTCATAGTATCTTTCTTGAATCATAAAATTTTCATCAATTTTAACATGCATGCTTTCAATTATCTTCTTTAATCTCAAATTGAAACATCTATATGCTTTGCTTTTTGTAGAGTAACCAAGAAAAATACCTTCATCACTTCTGGCATCAAACTTCACAACACCATCATCTCTCTTGATGTAGCACTTGATGCAAAAGATTCTAAAATATTTTACTGTAGGTACATTACCAAACCAAAGTTCATAGGGTGTCTTGTCTGCGCCTGGTCTCAATTGAGTTCTATTGATAGTATACACTATTGTATTCACTGCATCTCTCCAGTAGGTGTGTGCAACTTTTCCTTCAATCATCATAGTATGTATTGTATCAAGTATGATCCTATTCCTCCTTTTTGCTATCCCATTCTGCTGAGGGGTTCTAGGTGCACTCAATTGTCTTTTAATTCCATGTTCTTCACAATAGTCATAAAACTTATCAGAGGTGAACTCTCCTCCTCTATCAGATCTCAAACATTTCAGTTTTAATCCAGATTCATTTTCAACCTTAGCTTTGAATATTTTAAACTTCTCAAAGGCTTCAGACTTCTCCTTTAAGAACACAACCCACATCATCCTAGAATAATCATCAACAAACAAAATTACATACCTTTCTCTGTAGTAAGATCTTGTTTAGGTAGGACCACACAAATCTGTATGCACTAGGTCCAATTTGTTTTCAACTGAGTTCTGCTTGCTTCTGAATGAACTCCTTACATGCTTTCCCATAACACACTCCCTGTATATTGTATCAACTAGTCTTGCAATACTTGGTAGGTCTCTAACTGCCTTGACATTATTGATCTTTATTATATTATCAAAATTGATATGATAGAGTCTCTTGTGCCATAACCAACTGTCATCAACCTTTGCAATAAAACAAATTACATATGAATTGAGCTGAAAAACATTCTCTTTTGTTTTAGATCCTGATGCAATCATGTCTCCATCCTTGTTGTTAATGATGCACTTGTTCCCCTTGAACTCCAGATGATAACCTTTATCAAGTAGCTATCCAACACTCAGCAAGTTATGATGTAATCCGTCAACATATAAGACATCATCTATTTTGTTCTTCCCATCCAAAGTGATAGAACCTCTGCCTATGATAGGTTTAGGAGTGTTATCTCCAAATATAACCATACCACCTTTGTATTTGTCAAGCTAAAAAAATCTATCTTTGTCACCTATCATATGATGGGAGCATCCGCTGTCAATGATCAAATCAGTTCTGATGTCTATTTTGGAAATTAAGGCTAACTCTTATTCTTCCTTTTCATCTGCAATGTCCATTTCCTCAAGAATCCTTTCCATGTCACTAAGGGAAATGAATCCAATTTCATCTTCTCATCAGTTACACCTTCTTCAGCATGATAACATTCCTTCCTATACTTGGGTTTGTAATCAGATCTGAACTTCTTAACTCTTGTGGGACACTTAGATGCAAAGTGACCAATCTTGTTACATGAAAAACATTTGAATGGAAGTTGTCCTTCATATTTTCCTTTTCCTTTATTTTCTCTTTTAGCAATCATAGCAATGATTTATTCTAGTTCTTCATCAACTTCTTCTTTCTCATTATGTCAGGAAATGTGTAAGGATTTCTTACTATAGACTAAGGCTTTGAAGGTTGTTTCACTTTTAGGTTCAGTCTTCAATCTTGATATCTCAAATGCAAATATTTTTCTGATCAAAGTCTCTCTCTTGAAGTCTTGTGAGAATTGCATGGTTTCCTCTAGAATAATTATCTTGTTCTCATAGTCTGATGTTAAAGTGGTAAGGAACTTGTCCATTATATCCTCTTCTGATATTTCTCCACCATTGTTCTTGATTCCAGAGACTGCTTAATTTATCCTTTCATTGTAAGCTCTAATTTTTTATTCAGGTAACATCTCAAGACTATTGTATTTATTTTTCCATGTCTTCCTCCATGCATTCTTTGCTTGAATATCTCCTTCAAACATATCTTCTAAGTACTTCCATATGGTATATGCTTTATCAATTTTCTTGATCTCGGAAAATTCACTGTCGAATAAGGCGTTGATTAGGGCTTCTTTAGCAATAGCATTATTTGTAAATATATCCTTTTGTCTATTAGTAGCATCATCCTTTGCAAGGTCTTTCAGAGATGGAATTTCAACCTCTAGTGTAGCAATTTCAAAGATCTCAAAGCCAACACACTGTAGATGTGTTATCATTTTGTTTTTCCAATCCAGATAATTTTCTCCATCGAGCTTAGGGCTTTCTTTTCTGAAGTAAGACATCTGATCTACCTTAAGCTATTAGGATTATTCTCCAAGGCACTTGGCTCTAACACCAATTGTTAGAATAGTCCCAAAGGATAACTGAGAGGGGGGGTGAATCAATTATCTATAACTTTACTTCTTTAACTTCGGATTACAACAAAGTAAATGCTTAATCAAATAACACATTACACAACACACAATTTGATTATGGGAAAACCAAATGGTAAAAACCCCAGTGGGAATTAACACCCATAATGAACTATAATTGTTTATAGTAATCCCTATTAGAAGATATTTCAACCCTGTTAGGAGTTTTACTTTACAATGCAATAAGTATAGTGACCTGGTTAAGGGTCAGACCCTGTTAGGAGTCTTTTATAAATAACCCTGTTAGGGGTGGTGGA
>MU226765.1:4859112-4876653 GCA_018584345.1 Thuja plicata
AAGTATAGTGACCTGGTTAAGGGTCAGACCCTGTTAGGAGTCTTTTATAAATAACCCTGTTAGGGGTGGTGGACTCACTGTCCAAAAGCTCACTGCTTGATGGTGAAGGCTACAACCTTCTATATAATAGATATGCACTATATCTAATGATGAACTATAGAGTAGACCTACTATCTTGATCAATTCCAGTGTCTTGCAATCTTTCACTTCTTCTTCACATAGACTCTTGATGAATGAACCAACTCTGATAATTTACTCTGTACATCTTTCTTGACATTTCATATCATTCACACTTAGAATGTTACATATGAATTATTATAAGTATCTTCCATAAAGTATAAAACTCTCCATAACATCCTTGTCGGCTCTACTAAGCACGCAAGCACAATTACAACCGCGCAAGTATAAACTGAATAGACGCGACTCTTCACTAAGTCGGCCCCACCAAATTAACTCTAACTTTGTAATATTCTTGAAACACATTTGGCACCTTTAGATGAACATCATAAACTCATAATTAATCATGAGTATACACACACGTATCCTAAAGATAGGCACAACTCAAGAAACACGTTAGATACATCGGCTCTGAACAAATGCTCTTTCAGAACTGTAACTGCCAATAACAAAATTACACAACTTCAATGAAACATCATATCTGGATCTGTGTGTATGAACATAACATCATAAACATGTAAAAAACATGTATCTAACCACACAAGTCTTCATATCATCATTCTGATAAGTACATACAGAGTTATTGTTGTCTATTATATGTTGTCATCAATGACAAACATACAATCAATCAACTACACAGAATCAAATCTCCAACACAAAACTCCTTCAAATTTGAATTCACATATAAATCAAGAAGAACCTTCAGGTTATGAACCTCTAAACATGGATTCACCTTCACATGTGAATTATGAAACTTCAACTATCTTTCTCAGAAAGTAAACTGATCAATTAGAATTAATCTGCAAAGTTAGCAACTTACAACTTTCAAAACCTAAAACTCAGTGAATATGCAGAATTTGGATTTGGAATCAAGCTGGGAAAATGGACAACTGGATTGGTACGAGTCTAAAAATATTTAGGTAGGTACACTCTCATGTTTGAAATATAGGGGAAAAATCAATTATGTTGGTCCTTCAACCAAATACAACTTGCAAAAGCTCAAATTACACTTTAGAAATCTGGGCATAATAGAGAAACTTAAACAGTTCTGCAGGACCAACTTTGGGGAATCCTGAAACTTATCAAATGGATTTGAAAAAACTTGAGTTTTGAAATGTAAGCTCTATGATATACATTTAAAACATTCCCAAAGTGGTGACCTATGAAACATAAAAGGATGCAAGATATTCCAATGCAAACTAGGCCTGTTACAGCAAATTGACACTTTAATAGCAATTGTAGAATGGATAAGGGCTCAAAAAAAGACATCACTAACTGAGTCAAAACTTGAAACTGAAGACCTGGGATGTCTTATTATGCCTAAACAAGAGTGATGAACACCTTACATGCATGGTAAACTTCAGAATTCCATCAGGGAAAAAAGGCTCAAAAAGCACTCATGAGGGGTCAAAAATACAAACAAAAAAAATTAACAAGGTACTCAAAAACCCTGTTGTGTTTTTTAGTACCAACAGGCATGATACCACTATCTAGAGTTTCTTGTTGGTTATTCTTCATGGGATCATGCCTGGGTGACACCCATCTGGGTTGATAAGGAAAAGTAAAATGTGCAAGACGCTACCACGTGGATGTCTGGGGAGTCATTAGTTTTGTCATTTTACTATTTTGCTTAAAGAGATCGATGGCCACATTTTAAAGATGGATTTAAGATTTAATGTGGGTCATCGATGGTGTTTTCCACACTAGGAATGACTGTTAAGAAAAAATATTTGAGTTTTTTTATGGTTTCTAGAGGTTTTTGAAGCAGTGGCTTTGTGTTTCATCTTGCAAGAGAGTAGATAGGTAAATCTGATTTTTCTAGGTTGTAATTATGCAGTTGTAGGGTGTTGTTTGGATGGAAATTTGATAACTCAGAATGCATTTATGGTGAGAATGATAGTTTAGGGTTTCTAATCAGATTTGAAAACCTTTTATTAACCCTAAAGGACTATTCTCCAAGATCCCAAGGTGATTGGCGGCTACAAATTAGATTTTGTGTAGAAAGGAATAAAGACAAAGCTTTTTCTTGGCCAATCAAAATAATTATGTAATTATTATAAAGGTTGTGTAGTCCAATAAGATTTATTTTGTAATACCTCTATTGTTGGTTTTGTTGCATATTTTGTCTTTCATGTGAGGTATTAGGATTTTGGTTGTTAGCTCTTGATCTAAATAATCTGAGGCTTTTTGCAATCCTTGTTATATAAAAGGATTTCCAAGATCATTTAGAAAGGGCTAGAAAATTGGGAAGTACAGAAAAGCACTGAGTTGCATACTTGTTTTCAGTCAGGAATATAGTAGATGTATATCTAGACTATGTCAATATAGAATATAAAGTTTCATATTTTTTGCATTTATTGAAGTGGTTTATGTTTTGAATCAGGCTGATACAAGAACATGATTCTTCATACTTAGTACAAATATTCTAGATTCAAGTCTCTCCTTTGTGTCTATTTTTTGAGTTGTGAATTTTCTGATTTATTGCATAGAGTTTATCTATGTGTATGTTGTTATTCCTTAGTTTTGATCAAGGATCAAAATAAATATTGCTCTCAATAAGGAATTGGTTCATTTGGTTTTCACAGGGATTTTATAAGAAGTGTTTGGTCTGGGTTAGTTGTATTTATGGCTTTGAGTCTTTGACAATATTTGGTTTCTGTGTTCTGCATCTATATTAGAAATATTTCCCAATAGATAAAGCATTGATCAGGAATTAGTACCTTCTATAGTGATACATGTTTGATTAGGTTTGGCTATATTTTGCGAAGCTTAAATCAAAATAATTTTATAATCCTTTAGAGTTTTATGGTTGAGTGTTGTATGTTCTTCATGGTAATGGAGAGTCAATGAATGAGTTGTTATCATTTAGTTCTTTCTTACCATTTTCTATTTTTTAAATCTAGAGAGAGTTGTAAAGTGATGTATATTGAGCTGGATTAGATGTACGTGCCTTGGTATTGTAGAATCAAAAGTACAGAGGGAAGTCTTGTCTATATAGTTGGTCTAGTTACCTTATATTTTCTCATATTTAGAACTAACAATTCTTCAAAAAACTATCTAAAGGTGTATTGGTAGCTTATATAGCGTAAAACTTTTTAAAACACCAACAAAATGGTGACTCTACTAGGGAGAGAGATATAAAAATTTTGATAAATATGTTTTGAATCTCAAGTATAATTTGTAAATCAACACCCATTTGAGTTAATTTTGGTTGTTACAGAGTCATGTGTTACAAAGAAGCATTCCTCTTACTTATAAAGTGAGTCAGTGTTTGTTTTGTCTATCATTGCAATATTTTCCAAGAAGTCCAAAGTTCCTAAAAGATATAAGATATATTATCTCACAAGTGGTGAGTGTTGACTCTGAGTTCTCTGATTGTACCAGTGTGCATGTTTGGAGAAAGACTAAAAAGAAAGAAGTAGACTTGCAGTGATGATGAAGCAGATGTTTGGGCTCCTATGACTGAGGGCATAGTCAAAGGAGGAATCTATATGAGACCCTATTAGTGGGGTTGTGTTGTGATTTTTTTAGTTTTAAAGAAGGTCAGAGTTGGAAAATATATCTCAACTGATTCAAACTTTTCCTCTACAAAGAGATGGTGACTCTACCAAAGTTTTTGAGAGGTGATTTGGAGGTGACTTCAAATCAGTTTTTTTTTGTAGCTACTACAACTAATCCAGGTATATTATCTTTCAAGGTTATAAAATTGTTCCTTATTAAGTTATTTAAGCACTAAGAGAAGGAACAAGGTGTGGATAGAGGTTTACCTACTTCATGGTTTAGAATGTCAGTTGTAAAATCAAGTGGAATTATGTACTAGTTGAAAAATGGGAGACATAGAAGATAGGGATTTTTTTGCTATGTCCAGATCTGGAGTACCTTTTCCAGATCCAGATCTTGAGAAATTTGTTGAAGAAGAAAAAATTTTAGAACAAAGGATCCAAGAATAAGTTATTGTGTTACTACGAAGAAGAACGAAAAGAATGGTGGGAGAATCTTCACTTCTTTTTTATAAGATGTTTTATGCTACAATAAGGGATTTTGATATTCCTTTCTATCCTCAGGTGTCAATTTGGGTTAATATTTTTTTGGAACTTTATTTTCCTGATTCAGTTGGTTGGCCAACCTCCTTGAAGGAATAACATATTGACCATACGAGGGAGTGGATAAAGGATATTGAAGATCCTGAATTTGAGATTACACATAAGGTTGTGCCTAATGTTGTTGATATTGAGAATGATGGAAACGAATATGATAGAGATGTGTCTAGTATGGATGCTCTCTCATGTAATCATGAAAGTGATGCTCCTGTTCAGTATGAGGCGGAGGATATGTGTAGTTAGAAATAAGATAGTGATTGGATAAATGAAGATGATGCTTGTGGCTGCATATGAGAGGTGGGTATAAGTGATGATAATGGTTCACTTTATAGTGAACAAATTTTTGAGTTCCTGACTTGTGAATATTTGACATATTCAGGGAGGGATAGCTCCGAGTTATTGCACCCAACACACATTGATTTTGACAAAGAGTGTGTATCAGATGGTCAAGATTTTCACATATGTGTTTCTAATTACCCTTGTGTTTTTGTGTCATTAGGATACAATAAGATTGAATATGATATATCAGATGATGAAAGCATCAGTGCATTTCCAGATTCAAAGGATGAAGAGGTTCCTAATATGATGTTGGGTACTGATTGGGATAATTATATGGATTATGAATCAATTTCATATTCTAAATCATTCATTGAACCATTGCAGGATGGTCTTTCAGTTACTCAAAGTATGCAAGTACATGATAATTTTGTGTATGAGTGTTCTCCCACCTACACATTTGAAGATTTTTTGCATAAGGGCTATAATGTACAAGTGAGTTCTTTAGGGAACTTTGATATGTATATGCAAACTAGTTACAAAATACAAGATGGTGACTCTGTTGAAGAGGAGAATAAGGATCATGACATTGATTTTTCATGTTTTGAGGATGGTAGTGTTGAACACTATTCTTATTCAAATGGTGATATGTCTTCTCTTGTAGAAGGTAAAAATGGTACACATGTGGTCTCTAATGTTTATGATGAGCTAGATTTTGAAAAAATTTAAAAAATTTGTCTCCTATAATATGGAGAGTGGGCCATATCGTGTGTCAATTTATGAGTTTCCTCAATGTTTGCATGAAGTATATGAAGTTAAACATGATAGATTCTCCTTTGAGGTGAAAACTATTGATGTGGATGGATCTGATGATTTTTATATGAGCTATATGGTAGAATATGAGTGTTTTACCTTTCAGATGGATGATGATTTTCCAAGTTGTGGATGTGAGTTAGAAAATGATGAATATTGTATTTGGTCTAATTTATTTTTACCAAATGAATGCAACATGCATATTCCACATGGTCTATATTTTCAAAGTTTTCTTGATTTCCATATGGGCTCAAATGGTGAGTATGCTGATGATATTTTGTATAGTGAACTAATGGAAAGTGTCAATAGGTCTGATCAAGCAGATGAAAGGGACATCCTCAACTTGTTTCCAATGCAGAGAGAAAAAAAATTGTTTATCAAAGAGGCAAGTTGAAGAAGAAATTTGGTGACGGCTTTGGGCCATCAAGCCTGGTTTGACTCCTTCAAGTCGGGGAAATAAAGAGACAGATATAATGTGACTCTGCTATGCAATAGGTTGTAAATATGTTTCTATTTTTTTTTTTGTGTTGTAGGGTAGATTAATTTTTGTAGGTGGTCTGCTTAACCCTGAGATTTTGGAATCTTATTATGCCTGCAAGAGACATACATACCAAATTACAACCACTGTTAGGGTAGTAAAAATTTTCCATGGTTGTGAGCATTGTTAATTTTTTTGCAATGTTTAAGCTTGGTTTCATAATCCCTAAATTATCTTTTTTTCCAATCCCTAGGTCCTTTTTTGGTAAAACCCTAAGTCTCCTGCATTCTTTATAAAATGATGTTACTTTTCTGGGAGCCACTTAAGTTGTTTTTAACATGTGTCTAATTCCTCATGCACGGGGCCTACTTTTAATATTTCCTAATTCCTAAGTCCCCGCTACATTTTACTTAAAATAAGATGTTGAGAAAGATCCTTTTCATCCAATGATTGGCATGATCCCACGATTAAAACTTGCAAGGTGGATATCCTTCATGAAAATGTGCCTGTGTGACACATGGAAAGTGTTGGGACCAGTATAGTGCCAAAGGAACATTATGGACTGTTAGATTAAGTTTTATCTAATGGCTGGTGTGATACCGCTATGCGAAGATGACTTTTGTTTATTCATCGTGAGTTCATGCCTAGTTGCCACATAGCACATAGTGGGTCCTTCCCAGAGTTGAAAGTAAAGTAAAGATCAGACAGATCAGATCTAATCATATCTATTTATTGTAGACATCTAAAATCATCCTTATATTGATTTAATTAATATTTCCATAACATTATAGTTAATTTTCATTAATTATATTTGTTATATTCTTCTATCTATTTAAATTATTTATTTAATTAAATATGATTCACCTTCATAATATTTAAATCATAAATTTAAATATTATTTCCCATTTTAATGTATTAAGTCTTATTTATATACATTTCCTTCATTTATCCCTTTTAAATAAATTTATAATTTATTTATTCCTACACATGATTTAATTCTACCAAACTACAATTAATCTAAATCTAGTTTGGATTAAACTAGTTTGAACCTAGATCCTATCCTACCTCACATCACTCTCACCAAATAAATCTACTCACTAATTAACTAAGGTTAATTAGGCTAATTTCTTGATTCCTACAACAATCAGTCCTAATTATTTGCTCACACATGTGTGAGCAAATTTCCAAAAATCACCTTTTTCAAATAATCCTTATTTAGTGCCAATAAGGTTTCTTACACCCATGATGACACCTTCTTACACTTTCTAAAAGTATTCTATTGGCCCAAATCTCTTAAAACTCTTACAAGATCATTCACATGTGTACTTTAAGTACACTTTGACCCATCACATCCAAAGTTGCTCACACATGTATGAGAAAAGTGGACCTCTTGCATGGCTTATGTGTCCCTCATGTGGAACCTATGTGGATGCCACATGAGCTCCACCTCATCCAAGCCCTCTCTCTCCTCCAAAAAATCTATAAATAGAGGTCATTGTTAAGAGCAAATTATCTCCCTTTAATGCATTGTTATCATGCTAGTTTAGTTCTAGAGTAATTTAGCATTTTTCATAGTAATATTAGTTCTTAGTTCATGCTTGTTTCATTTTGAATCTAGATATCACATCTTAGGTCCGTAATGGAATGAATCTTAGCTTAGATCTTGCATATCATCCTAGTTTAGTTATTGAATCTTCATCATAGTGTAGTCTTGCATTTGCAATCATGGTGAGAGCTTGAGACAAGTTCTCTATACTTGTTTCTTGAGTTCTTCACTCACTTTATTCATTTAGCTTGCATCTTTAATCATCAAGTGGGGTTAGTATATTGTGTTGGGAGAGCACACCCACAAAATTCTCTAAGAGAAAATCAATAAGGCATTGGGTGCCCTTGTTTAGCTCATCGGAGGTTATGATGGAGTCTCTTATTTTCATAGTATGCTTTTAGACATGTTAGTGTAGTTGATTGATTTATACCTCTTATGTTTGCATGTCTGAGCATGCTCCCAATAGATTAGATTCCAGTATATATATTTTGGCACGCCCGGTGGGACCCAAGTCCTTAATTTTCTAACATTTTTTGTAGATTTTCTGTGGTTCTGGAAATTTTCAAGCAGACCCGTCTCCGCTCTAGAGTCGTCGTCTCCACAGACCACCGTCTACGCTTCTCGTCTATCTATGCTTCACGGCCGTCTGTGCCTATAAATCATCATCTCTTCCTGTTGTAAAATAGATCTTTAGTAACCTGGTTTAAACCATTTTTTATCAGATTTCAAGTTTTTAACTTTCGGGTTTTTGACAGAGTAATATTTTTTTAAGGGTTAAATGCTGTTAAAATTAATAAAAAAGTTAATATTTATGTACTCTAAGTCTATTTTATAATAAAAACTAACTGTGTTTATTTGGCTGTTTATGTAGGTGATTCATCATTTCCGCAAATCACCGTCTGCATAGATCACCATCTGCGCAGATCATTGTCTATGATACTTAGCCATCTGCCCATTTTTTCCTGGGTTTTAATGATTTTTTGCAATGTTTCATATCTGAAACTTCAAGACTACTAATAGTTTTCATGCAGGTTTCCTTTGATTTCTAACAAATTTTGGGAAATGAACTTGTATGTCTAAACATTAGTCTTTTGAATAAATGTTTCTTAAAAGTAAATTTACCACATCTAATCTTGAATGACTTAAGGGAATGAACTTCACATATCTTGAATGACATAAGGAAAATAAACACACTTTTCCAAAAAAAAAAATTGTTGCATGGGAAAAAAATTGAACCTGTATGATTAACCATACTATTGTGTATTTTTCTTAGATACAAAACACATAGTTGCTCTAATTAAGTTCAATTTGGAATGAATTATTCTTGGTGTGTTTGAAGAAGTTTTTTTCAATGCTTCTTTCGAGCTATTTATCAGTAGATTAAAATCCCTTAATATAAGTGATGCTATGATTAAGTTATAGCCGTATCCTCTCCCCTTGCCTTCGTGGATCTTGGGTGAAGAAAATTTTTAGCTTAATCAAGCTTCGAGAGAGGCCTATCTAGAGGGTGCGCTTCCCCTTTAGAGGATGACCTCAAACCGGTAATCCCTTCGGCCGGTATAGAAATAAAGTACAACCCAAAAGTCTTCTTTATCCCTTCAAGCTCGGGTGGGTCATGTTCAACGGTAGTCCACACTGAGTGAATATCCTCAGCATATTGGCATGGTTGAACTAGAGACTTAAGTGTCTCACATCGTACAAACCGATTGCGGGGATGCCATAAAATCTTACTAACAACTGTAACTTAGTATCCTACCTGATTCACCTCTGAATGGTGACTTATTATAGTGCAAGGGGAGGGAATATTCTCCCCCCAAGATTCCCATCATACATGTCCCAGGGTATTGTGTTGCGAAAGAGATCTTCATAGCATGGAAACAATACCTGGCAAAAGGAAAAAACACGGGTGACCTTCCGGGGGTGACACTGATGTGTGAGCTAAAATACTACCAATAAATGGGCCTATAATATTTCATGCAAAGCCAATTTCCTAAGGTAGCTACTGTTTGAACTGTCTTCGTTGTGATAGACAAAGTAAAAACATAAGTGGCTTGAAAGAGTTACTCGAACATACATAAACGAGATCTTTCCATTTGAATCAAATTTTCCCAATGTCACGTTTTCTTGTATCCCTCAAGGTTGCTTTGTCCCTTGTTGGATTATTTTGAGATGTGTGTCTATTATTTTTCTAGTTTGAATGTGCTGAAATAAGTTCTTGCCATCGAACAAACTTGTCCAAAATCAGACTGAAGATCAAAATTTGCCCAGAATTTCAACACACTGTCTTAGCAATAGTCAATCATCTCCACTCTAGATCCATCATCTATGCAAATTACCATCTCCGTAGATCACCATCTACATAGATCGCTGATTGTGTCTGAGATCGCCATCTCTGCTTGAAAACAGTGAGCTTCCAAATCTGCTGAGACATCCAAAATTTGACATTTTGTAGGACCCCAAAACCATTTGTCATAGATCATTCATTCATTCAGCCAAAATCTAATTTTTCATATGACATGACCAGTTTCAAGAAACATAAGAAGGTTAAGCTTCCAACACCTCTAGTCTATAAAGAGCAGAAGGAAACTACTCACAAATCTAAGGAATATCAACATATTACTATATCTATCAAACAAGAGATTGAGCATCGTGAAAATTTGATAAAATCCTTTACAACAACAAGGTCTGCAACTTCATGGCTAAATATTCTATCAACAGTGATTTCGTTGCCATTGAACAATATGACTATGATCAATTCTTCCATTCTTCTATCATCATTCTTCCTTCTCTTGGAGCATTTAGATCAAATCATCAAGTCAAATCAATCCTTTTAGGTTGAAAGACCATAATCAAAGTATTGCAAACCTTCATCCTCAAACAAAAACAACTTTTCTTGTAGACCATCAGTCTATCTCAAGTAATTTAAATCCCCTAGTGATGTCCCATTTTGCTTGAGATCATAAGTCCATCTTCAAGCAGAACAAGTGTTGCTTTAAATCCTTTTGTGTTTGTATCATCACAAGGTTTTGTCATGCTTAGGTTTTGTTCCAAAAACCTTTAAATCAATCAATAAATCATCAATCCAATCAATCAATCAATCAAGCATTAATCAATCCAATCAAATCAAATCAAATCCAGAATCAATATCTTTGCTTCATTTCATTTCTTACACCTTCTTGTCTTCAATTCTTCTAAATCCACCATTATATGGTAGTCACTCGATCTCAAGCTAGAAACATGAGGTGTGCAACATTTAACACTATTACCCATGAGGAGAATCCTTTTTCCACTCAATATTTTCAAGGAACTGGAGTACAAGCTGAGGAAGTTCCTGAAGAAATTGAACTAGTGGACCAAGAAGAAAGACCCACCCAAGTTATGGACTTCCTTAGTGATCCATACAACTTAGAGATGGTTGAGAAGGTCATTATGCACAACAGTGGTGAAATGTTCTTGAATCTTGTTCATAATGGTGTCACATTGCCTACTGACATTAATGAAACACTCCTTACTTGAAATGTCAACAAAGCCATCGCTGCCACTACTGCAGCCATGGCTTCTACTTCCAATGATACATCATCATGTGACACTGGTAAAGGACCTATTAGCGAACCTTCCACATTAGTACCCACATTAGAACCTATATCAACAACCGCATCAGTACCTCAATCAACACCAGAACAAATTCAACAAATCCTAAGTGCTTTTCCAAACAATACTACGCACAACAACACTCAAATGACAACACAAGGAGAAAGAGCTAATGTCAACAACATAAGGCAGATTTCCATGCCCTTGCCTACATCTCTATTTCAAACATCAGGGGTGAAGACATCTGCAACAAATACATCTCAAGCCTATCAATATATACCTCCTCCCACTATTGGTATGACCTCCACAGGGTTTTCAGCTACACCATTTGGAGGAGGCGGAGGTTATGTAATACTGTTTATTCCCCGGAATACTCTAGATTTCACTAAACAATTCAATGAGCTCAAAAGCATTGTACAAGGCTTACAAAATAGGTGCAAAAAGGAGTTTTATTTTGAAGAGATTTATCCCTACCCATTTGGCAAATCTATCACAATGCAACCATTCCCACCAAACTTTGAGATGCCTAAATTTGAGAAATACAAAGGTGAAACATGTCCTCTACAACATCTCAAAGATTTTTACATTGCATGTCAAGAAGTTGCCTATAATGAAAATTACTTAAAAAGACTCTTCACTAGGAGCCTTCGAGGTGCAGCTTTAGAATGGTTCATGGCCCTCCCCTATGGGTCAATCTCTATTTTCTTTGATCTTGAAGAGAAATTTGTTAGACAATATTCGTATAACATTGAGCATCAAGCAACACTCAGTGATTTGTGCAATACTAAACAAAAGAATGGAGAAACCTTTGCTAGTTTCTTACAACGATGGAGACATATCACAAATCACATGCCATGAAAAATACCTGATAGTCACTTAATTGACATCTTTACAAAGAATTTTATCCCTGAGATGTCTTTCCAAATGAAAATGGCTTCACTTGACACCTTTGAATCCCTTGTCAAGAAGGGAAAAGACATTGAAGATGGCCTTTTGCAAAGAGGTAGCATCAAACATTATACTCCCTCCAACAATGATAAACCAAAATTTTGGAGTAAAAACAAAGGAGTTGTCAATGATGGAGTGACTGATGCCAAGCATGTTCAAACTGTCCAAGCATCCAACAATAACAATCAAAACAATCGAAACAACAATCAAAACCAAAGTCAAAATCGCAACAACAATCAAAATCAAAATCAAAATCAAAACAATCAGAACAATCAGAATCAGAACAACAATCAAAATCACAGTCAAGACAACAATCAACAACTGTGAAATCAATCATTCATGTTTCCTTGCAACAATTACAACAACAACAACAATAATAATAACGACAATCGACAACGTCAAAAATTCACAACATTTGCAGAACCTCTAGATGTGATCTTTAAACAACTTGTGAATCAAGGAATGATAATCTATCCAAATACTCGACCTTTTGATGAGAATCAACCTAAACCTGTTTGGTATAAAGATAATGAATATTGTGATTATCATCACATCAAGGGGCATGATACCAAGAAATGCATGAAGCTTAGATACTTTTTTCAAGATCTCATTGAGGATGGGAAAATTGAAGTTGAAGGTCAGAATGCATCCTCATCTAATGCAAAACTCAAAGTCTATAATCAGCCCTTCCCACCTCACAATCAAAATAATGCATCAAACACGATCCCATATGATAACTCTACCAATACTATCAAAGACCATGATCAAACATGTGGGAGTCTAAATGAAAATGATATCTTTGGGTTTGACTCTCTTTGTGGCCGCATTGAAGAAGCTGACATGCATGTTAATACCATAATCCTCAAAGCTACTAATTGTAATGCTACCACATGCAGACCCAGAGTCACTGTCTCAGCTACTGATAAACCTTCTACATTTACAAATCCACCAGTTGCACTATCTACCACTGCTCAGCTTGCCTCACGCTATCACCTATTGGCTCAGTTAGGGAAGACACCTGCACAAATATCCATTCTAGAGCTCCTGACAACCTTTCCAATTCACAAAGAAATCCTTGATAAAGCTCTAAATGAATCATGTGTCCCTAAGAACATCAATGCTGCATAATTCCAAGCTATGATAGGGAACTTAGCTGCACAAGAACATCTTGTCTTCATCGATAAGGACTTTCGTGGTCCTGACCTGTAGCATAGTAAATCTCTCCATATAGAATTCAAAATCCAATCCACAAGAATAAAATGAATCCTTATAGATGGTGGATCTGGCTTGAATTTGTGCACATTGAAAATGATTCATAATATCATTCTTTCTAAGGACCTCATTGATGCAAACAAATGAATCACAATAAAGGCATATGATGATCAAGAATGAGAAAGCAAGGGTTTGATCATACTACCCTTACAAGTGGGCCTGGCCTTGATTGAAACTATTTTCCATGTGGTGGATCTAAATCTACCTTATAATATCTTGCTGGGACAACCATGGATACATGCTATCAAAGGTGTACCTTCTACTTATCATCAATGTCTAAAATTCCCACATCATGGTAGAGAAATCACAATTCCTAAAGATCCTGAGCCCTTTCAATACTGCAAGAGACTGGAAGGAAAACAATCTAACTATTGTCCATTGAATGAGTTTGGCTGATATTCTAATCAAGAAACCTCTATTTAAAACACTCTGTCAGTTCTAGAAAAGACATCAGAAACACTAGCTGAGAAATCCAAAGGAAAGGAAAAAGTTACTGAAGAAGAGGTAGTAATCCAATCCTAATAATCGCTCAAAAACACACAGTCTGGTAAGCTGCTAGGATACATTGTGTCACCACATGGAATAGAAGTTGATCCAAAGAAAGTGAAAGTAATCCTAGAGATTCCACCACCCAAAACCTTGAAGCAATTATGCAGTTTACAAGGAAAACTGAAATCAATCAAAAGATTCATGTCACAACTGGCAGATAAGGTGCATCCATTCTCTCATCTCCTACACAAGAATATCAAGTTTTAGTGGGATTACTTATGTCAAAATTCATTTGAGAAAATAAAAGGCTATCTAGCTTATCCACCTGTGTTGGTACCACCTGTTGTTGGTCATCCTCTAATTTTGTACATATCTACTATAGAGGTCACATTTGGGGCCCTCCTCGCACAATTAGATGATACCATCAAAGAGTGAGCAATTTACTATCTCAGCAGGACCCTTATTGGTTATGAGTTGAATTATTCCCTAATTGAGAAGGCATATTTGGATGTTTTTTTCTATACACAGAAACTATGACATTATATGCTTAATCATAAGATTCATCTTGTTGCCAAAATTGATCCACTCAAATATCTCTTGGCATGTACTGCTCTTACTGATCGTACAGCAAAATGGGTCATGATCCTTAGTGAGTTTGACATTGTTTATGTGGATTGCAAAGCTATCAAAGGACAAGTAATTGCAGATTAGTTAGCTGAAGCACCTATTGATGGTAAACATCGTTTGATCACAAATTTTCCAAATGAATCAGTCCTTAATCTTTCCCCGAGTACAGCATGGAAGCTTTATTTTGATGGATCCTTCACTCATAAAGGATCGGGGGTAGGAATCTTGTTTGTTACACCAAAAGGGGATCTCATCCCTAAATCTTATAAATTACAATTTCCTTGTACCAACAACATTGTAGAATATGAAGATCTTGTACTTGGACTCTGGCAGGCCATACAATGGAAGATTCTCAATTTATTGGTGCTTGGTAATTCACAATTGGTTATCAAACAAGTTATAGATGAATATCAAACAAAGGATGACAAGTTGCTTCCCTATCGTTGTACAGTTGAAGATCTCAAAACACATTTCACTGAGCTAATCTTCCAATAGATCCCTTGCACAAACAATAAAGCAGCAGACACCATGGCAACAATTGGGTCCTTGATCACCATGCCAAAACACAGCACATGGTGTGAGTTTCTTGTTGAGAATCTTACGGTCTGTGCCTATGACAAACCAAATTCCAAAATGGTGTTTGAAATTGCTAATCCCAACTCCCCATGGTACCAAGAAATCTATTCCTACCTTCATGATGGACATACCCCACTTACTTTAACCACCAACCAACGAAAAACCTTCATTTGTCGCACTTCCTGATACATAATCCTTGGTGTTACCCTTTTCCGAAATAATTTCTATGGAACTCTTTTAAGGTGTATGAATTCTGATGAAGCACAAACATCCTTGGAGGAGGTACATCAAGGAATCTATGGGGCTCACTCTAGTGGACTTACTTTGGCAAAGAAGTTGTTACGCACTGGATATTACTGGCCTACCATGGAACAAGATGCCTACAACTATGTGAAGAAGTGTGTGCCTTGTTAGCAGCACGGCGATTTGATACACGCTCCCTTTCAATCCCTTCAGCCCACCATCACCCCTTGTCCTTTTTCACGCTAGGGTCTCGACCTCATTGGCCAGATTTTCCCTAATTCTTCCAATGGCCATAAATACATCCTAGCTCCTACTGATTACTTTACCAAGTGGGTCAAAGTTGTTCCTCTCACCTACACTACTGGAAAATAGATTTCAAAGTTCATTTTGAACTATCTTATCTGTCGCTATGGCATTCCTTGGGACATTGTTACTGATAATGAAGGTCCTTTCAAGAACAAGGATTTTACAGAGCTATGTAGGAAATTCAACATTACCCACCATACCTCTTCCAAGTACTTTCCACAAAGCAACGGTCAAGTTGAGGCTACAAATAAAACCATCCTCAGAATCCTCAAGAAAATAGTCGATGAAGCTGGCCACGATTAGCACCTTCACCTCAATCCTGCCCTTTGGCCCTACCACACCTCCATTCAAACCCCCACTAGAGCCACCCCCTTTTCCCTTTTTTACGGTACTAAGGCTATTCTAACCATCAAAATTGAGCTCCCTTCCCTCAAAATTTCTCTTAAGAATCTGTTGTCCGAAGAAGAATATAGAGTTTTCCACTTGTAAGAGCTGGAACTCCTTGATGAGAGATGCCTCAACACCCTAGACCACCTCTGCATGTATCAAAATTTCCTTCACCTTCAATTCAACAAAAGGATCAAGACTCGTCAGTTTGAAGTTGGTGATCTTGTCCTGTAGCACAATATGAAGAACCTCCAAACTGTGAAGAGAAAGGAAAGTTTGAACCTGATTGGTTGGGTCCCTTCATCATCACAGCAAAGTATGGTTTCAGCACTTATCAGATTGCTTCACCAGAGGGAGATCATATCCCTGATCCTATAAATATTGTACATCTCAAGCGCTTCTATGCTTGATCCTTCAATAGTCCGTTGTACAGCCGAAATTTTCAAAAATCCCAAAAAAATCAGAAAAGCAGAAAATCCAAAAACATTCAAAAAGCAAGCAAAAGCCAAAAAAAATCCAAAAAACAAAAAAGCATAAAAAATACACAAGCTTGAAAAAAAGTATCAAAAAAGCAAAAGAGAAAGAGAAATAAATCCATCCATCTATGAAAACCACTTCAATGGCGCAATGGATAAGTACCATGGTGAAAACCTGTTTCAGGCGCCATGTGTAGTTAGATCCACCATCTATTTCCACATTTTTTCCAAGCAGCCTACATTGCCTTACATAATAAAAGTCACTACCCACATCTGTACAGGTAGTTCCTTGACCATTTTCCACCTCCGTAATACAAATTCTCGCCCAACTGAGCTTACCATATCAATACTGACCTTTGTTCTAGACACAGTGATCGCAAACATTTCCAACAAATCAACAAATAGATTGACTTTCCTAATGATCATTATATTCACAAGCAATTTCCTGTGAATTCCCATTTCTAATTCAATCAATCTTTGGCCCATCAGGATGCATCCTTCCGGTGTCGGCTGTTCTATCAATCCTCACATCAAAATTGTTCATGGCAAGAACTTTTGGACTCAATGACCACTTGGTCAGGATGCCTTTTTGTTGATTCTATCTTGTGTTTTACTATGTCCTTATCGTGACAGCCTCGATCTTTTATATCTTGGTTCATTATGGTGAGTATATAGTGAAATACGTGTCATTTGTGGTATGATCTACTTGACATAGTTTGTTAGTACATTTATGTTTTTATATTTAGTTATGACTATGTATGCCTCACTGGGGGCAGGATTCATGCATCTCAAATCCCTCAAAAGATCTAGACGTATTGTGTCTCCTCATGAGTAACATTTCATTGATCTCATCATACCTGACGTCTTGCATTCTTGTTCCTAACAACCTATTTGTTTGAGAGTCTAGTCCACGCAAAGGAACCATGTCACTTGTGTTTTCTAGCACATGGTGCATAACTCCTTTTGCAATATCAAACTAGGGTGTGCTCTCCAACATTAACATGGTATAAATCCCACTGTCATCATGTAGTTAGGATTGCATTTTAGCTAGGTCATATTGCACTTTGCATTTTTCTCTTGGCAAGGTTTCTATTTATTCCCCCATCCTGATTGGGGCATCATGTCCCCGAACTAGCCTAGGTCTACCCCCCCCCCAAGGACGTGTCTCACGACACCACCTAATTTCCCCCTTTTCTCTCTTCTTCCTCTCTTCTGCCTTTTTTTGAGAAAATTCCA
>MU226765.1:4910872-4932800 GCA_018584345.1 Thuja plicata
CTCACTTTGCATCTCTTTGGAAAATTTTGCACTAAGCTTGTCATTACCTCCAAAGATAATGTCATCAACAAAAATAGCAACAAGTAGTAATCCTTCATCTGTCTCTCTTATGAATAAGTTACAATTTGCTGCTCCTTTTCTGAATCCTATCTTTGTTAAGTAACCATCAAGTCTCTCATACCATGCTCTTGGGGCCTGTTTAAGTCCATAAAGTTCTTTCTTTAGTCTGCATACCATGTCTGGTTTGTTAGATAGATTAAATCCTTTAGGCTATTCTATGTAAACTTTTTCCTTCAAGTCACTGTTCAGAAAAGCTGACTTGACATCTATTTGATATAATTTGAAGTTCTTGAGTGTTGCATAGGCCAGAAATAACTTGATAGCTTCTAGTCTTCTCATAAGGGAAAAAGTATCAGTGTAATCTATTCCTTCTCTCTGCGCATATCCTTTACATACCAGTCTTGCTTTATTTCTTACCACGATACCTTCTTCATTCATCTTATTCCTGAATATCCACTTTGTTCCAATCACATTCTTGTCATGAGGTCTAGGGACCAGTTCCCATGTATCATTCTTGATTATCTAATCCAATTCTTCTTGCATAGCACTTTGCCAATCTGAATCATTGTACGCATCTTCAACACTTAAGGGTTCAATCTAAGAAAGTAAGCATACCTCTTCATCAATAGTTGAACCTTTTTCTCTGGATCTTGTCAAGACTTTAGCGCTCTGATCTCCAATGATGTCTTCCTTAGAGTGGTATTTAGATGTGTATTTTGAGTTTTTACAAGTGACACCCTCATCTGTAATCTGTGATTCTTCTTGACTTAGTTCAGGATTGTTGCATGAAACATTAATACATTCAAACATTTCTTCAATAACTGTGTCCTTATTGATAGTTTTGGGTTCATCTTCAATCATGGGAGCACATTCGTAGTATCTTTCTTGAATCATAATCTTCTCATCAATCTTTACATGAGTACTTTCAATGATCTTCTTCAATCTTAGATTAAAACATCTATAGGCTTTGCTTTTAGTAGAGTAACCAATAAAAATACCTTCATCGCTTCTAGCATCAAACTTGCTAATATTGTCATCTCTCTTGATGTAGCACTTGCTTCCAAAGATTCCAAAGTATTTTACAGTGGGTACATTACCAAACAAAAGTTCATAAGGTGTCTTGTTTGTGCCTGGCCTTAACTAGATTCTATTGATAGTATAGATTGTTGTATTAACCACATCTCTCCAACAGGTATGCACAACCTTTCCTTCAATCATGATAGTGTGTACTATGTCAAGTATTATCTTGTTCCTTATTTCTGCAATCCCATTCTGCTAAGGGGTTCTAGGAGCACTTAACTGTCTTTTGATTCCATGTTCTTCGCAATAGTCATAAAACTGGTCAGAGGTGAATCCTCCTCCTCTATCTGATCTCAGACATTTTATCTTCAATCCAGATTCATTTTCAACCTTAGCTTTGAATACTTTGAACTTCTCAAAATCTTTAGATTTGTCTTTTAAGAATGCAACCTACATCATCCTTGAGAAATCATCAACAAACAAAATGAAATACCTCTCGCCATAGTATGATCTTGTTTGAGTTGGTCCACATAGGTCTGTATGTATCAGATCTAATTTGTTCTTTGTTGAGTTCTGTTTGCTTCTGAATGAGGACCTTACATGCTTCCCCATCACACATTCCCTACACATAGTATCAATTGGTCTTTCAATACTTGGAAGGTCTCTTACTACCTTTACATTACTTATCTTTACTATGTTGTCAAAATTGATATGACAAAGTCTCTTGTGCTATAGCCAAATGTCATCCACTTTTGCAAAAAAACAACTTACTTCAGAGTTGAGCTGAAAAACATTACCTTTGGTCTTTGAGCTTTATGCAATCATGTCTCCTTATTTTTTGTTAATGATGCACTTGTTGTCTTTGAATTCCAACTGATATATCCTTTGTCAAGTAATTGTCCAACACTTAGAAGGTTGTGATGTAAACCATCAACATAAAGAACATCATTTATTTTGTTCTTTCCATCTAAGATAATAGAACCGCTTCCTATGATAGGTTTGGGAGTGTTATCTCCAAATCTAACCATGCCACCTTTGTACTTATCTAGATGTACAAATCTATCTTTGTCACCTGTCATGTGATGTGAACACCCGATGTCTATGATCTAGTCTATTCTGATGTCTTCTTTGGAAACTAATGCTAACTCTTGTGCTTCTTTTTCATCTTCAATGTCCATCTCCTTAAGAATTTTCTCAATGTCTTTAATGGAAACAAATCCTATTTCATCTTCTCTTGAATCATTATCAGTTACACCATCTTTAGCATGATAGCATTCCTTAGTGTACTTGGGTTTGTAATCTGATTTGAACTTATTGACTCTTGTAGGACACTTGGATGCAAAGTGGCCAACTTTTTTGCATGAAAAGCATTTGAATGGTAGTTGTCCTTCATATTTCCCTTTACGTTTCTTCCTTCTTGGAAATCATAGCAATGATTTCTTCTAGTTTAGTGTCAACTTCTTCCTTCTCATTTGAGCTGATTAAATATTTCTTACCATGGACTGAGGCTTTGAAATTTGTTTCCATTTTAGGTCCTGTCTTCAATCTTGATATCTCAAATGAAAATATTCTACTGATCAGGGTTTCTCTTTTGAAGTCCTTTGAGAATTGCATGGTTTCATCCAAGATTCTAATCTTGCTTTCATAATATGCTATCAATGTGGTCATCAGTTTGTCCAATATGTCTTCCTCTAAAATTTCTCCACCATTGTTCCTGATACATGATACTGCATCATTAATCCTTTGATTGTAAGCTCTGATGTTCTCTTCAGGTAGCATCTATAAATTATTGTATCTTTTCTTCCATGTCTTTCTACGCGCATTATTTTCCTGGATGTCTCCTTCAAACATATATTCTAAGTATTTCCAAATTGAATATGCTCTTTTTTCCTTTTTGATCCCAGAAAATTCACTGTCAGATAGGGCACTGATTAGGGCCTCCTTGGAAATTGCTTTTTGAGTGAATACTTCTTTTTTTATTTGTAGATTCTTCTTCTAGAAGGTCTTTCAAGGTGGGAACATACATTTCATGATTAGTAATCTCATAGATCTCAAAACCAATGCACTAAAGATGTGTTATCATTTTATTCTTCCAGTCAAGATAGTTCTCTCCATCAAACTTAGGACTCTCTTTCCTGAAGTACACCATTTGATCTACCTTAAGCTATTAGGCTTTCTCTCCAAGGCACCTGGCTCTAATACCAATTGTTGGAATAGTCCCAAGGGATAACTGAGAGGGGGGGTGAATCAGTTATCATCCAGTTTAATTATTTTCTTCAATTAATTACAGAATAACATTAAGCATTAACACACTCAGATAATACAAGATAGAACACAACAATTTTGGTTACGGGGAAACAAAATAGGTAAAAATCCTGGTGGGAATTAGCACCCACAAAGAACTGTACTTGAGTATAATTATCCATGTCAGAAGATCTTGCAACCCTGTTAGGAGTTGTTCTTTACAATGCAATAAGTACAGTGACCTGGTTAAGGGTCTGACCCTATTTGGAGTCATTTACAAATAACCCTATTAGGGGTGAGGACTCGTTGTCCAAAAAGCTCACTGCTAAAATGATGAAGGCTGCAACCTTCAATAAAATAGATATGCACGATATCTAATAAATGAATTGTTTGAGTAGACCTTCTATCTTGATCAATCCCAGAGTGTTGTATACTTCCACTTCTTCTTCACATAGATCTTTTCCTAATGAATGAAATATCTCTACTATCCCAAAACAACAGACATTTTTTTCTGTACTTTTTCTGTCTCTTTTCTTATCATTCACACTTAGTGTTCACTAAATGAACTACTATAAATATCTTTCCAAAAGATGTGATCTTACTCGTCTTTAGGATTCCTTTCGATACTTCTTTTTTGGCCAAATCAAGAACACAACCTGATTAGAATCACGCAACCCAAACTGAATAGACGCGACACTTCACATAGTCGGCTCTACCAAATTGACTCAATTATCCCACTTCTATTAGAAAATGTTTAGCATCTTTAGATAATTAAATTTAACTCATAACTAAACATGAATACAAACACACATATCCCAAAGATAGGCGCAACTCAAGAAATAATGTAATTACGTCGGATCTTCAAAGATAATCTTCAGTCACTGTAACTATCAAAATAGACAAACATAATTCAACTGAAAGTGCATATCTGACTTTGTGTGAATGCACATAGCAACCAGAACATGTTCACACCATGGAAATAAACACGCAAGGCTCCAACACATCTGTACTGATAATTTCTTATAGGACATTGTTGTATATTATATGTTGTCATCAATGACAAACATACAATTAGAAATTTGCATAGAAGAAAATATCCAACAAAAATAATGAGTGGGTTTCAAAAGGAATTAGAATTTTCATCATTCCTTTAAATTTGAGAATTTTTACCCTTATGAGGGTGTATTATGTGCCTACTTTGATAACAAAACTCTTATTTTTAAGTTACAATTTGTTTCATAAGGTTAGGCTGAGTTTTAGTTAATTGAAGGCATCAAATTTTGTTTGGTCTCATAAGAAGTTATGATAACTGATAGATCTTGTATGAAGAATTATTTATTTCTACTAGATTGCGCTCTCATGTTCTATAAGTTAGTTCTATTTTCCTCTATTAACAAGTATACTACTATCTAGTATTCTTAATATGTACACATTTTTGCTAGCTCCCCTTATTAGCTTGAATAATTTCTTAGCATTCCTAAAGCATCATGGAATCAAATATCACTTGATTCTCCCCTATACACCCCAATAGAGTTATGTACACAAAGTTGTGAACCAAAAAGGGGGGTATAAGTGGACACATTTTTTTTGAAATTGGGTAAAACTGAACTTGGAACAGACGTTTGAGGGTCATGCACTCAAAATAAGAAGATGTGTAAAAAAATTGTAGTACTCTGAATCTAGTTTCTAAAATAGAAAATTTTAAAAAAACTGATAAGATTAAGAGGGTCAAACATTGCGCACACGAAAGCTTGTTCCTGATTTTTTTTAGAAAACATAACATAGATATTTCCATGCGTTGTACAAAAGATATAGTTATATTCATTATTTTTCAAATCCATTTGGTAGGATGATAGGTAAGAGTGAGATCTAGAATTTGTGTATTTTTTGTAATTTTCTGATGAGTACTTTTTTCTGTGATTATTTGAAGTGACCGCATCCTGAAAATTTGGTACTTGTTCATGTGCTAGGCATAACTTATATCAAAATAATCAAAAATGAAAAAAAATTAAAGTGTATAGAATAAAGTGTAGAACAATAATATGTAATTTATTTGTAATTTGGTTAAGTATATCAAAATTTATTAAAGAAATGGTAGACATATGTCTGTGAGGACTGTCAAGACACTAGTAAAGAAAATTAAAGTTTACTTTGCTAATGCCGTCCAAAAATAGAAAATTTTATATGGTTAGAAAGATAAGAAGATGTATGAGATTATGGTGAAAATTATAGAGCTACCCTATTGAAAAATTGCAAACCTGATGAAGATAAAATCAAGAATTCATCTTACAAGATGAAAAAATGTCTAAAAGAACAAAAATGGAGAGAAAATGAGCCTCCAAGCCTTTGGGTCATTTTCCAAGCCTCTTCCCAAGCCATAACCTGATCAAGTTTCTAAATTTCAAATAACTCGATTAGGTTATGAAGAAGTAAAAATTATGCTCTCTCTCTCTCTCTCTCTCTCTCTCTCTCTCTCTCTCTCAAACCCGATTGGGTTCTGTTGAATTAGGAACATTTCTTGCTTCAACGGTCTAAAAATAGTCATTGCAAGTTGTCCCGAGATCCCACTGTTGATTTTCTGTTGTTTTACGTAAGTAACAATTAGGTATGCACTTTTTTCCATGTTTTTTATTTTCAATGATTGAATTGTATTTTTCATTGGTGTTTTTTATGTAATTTTATCATTTCAAGTTCACATTTCAAGAAAATGGTTGATTTATTCTTATTTTTTGGATTTGATTGATAGGGAGGATTGGATGAATCACTCACTAAATCATGCTGTGTATATCCCCACCAATTTCAACCTATAGGATCTTCACCTTCTTGGGATCCCCTGGTTCTCCTTGCCAACCCAACTATCAACAAAGTTCTTTCTATTAAGTCAACACTTGATGCTATCTTGCAACACTAGCCATTAGCCCTTAAACCACTTTAAAGGCTTCTAACCTCCAAATTATTGATAGGTTTTTAAAGATGTGTGGAGGCTCTTCTAAAAGATTCAAACCATCCTACTATGTGTATTAGGAATCCACCTAGTTCCATTTGCAAGTCGATTTCACTAAACTGCATATTAGGCCTAAAAGGCTACTAGCCCTATTAGGTCTCCTACTCCGAGAAATCAGGGATTTTCCCTAAATCCTTCCAAACAAACCCCAAATATTTTCTTGGGATTCCTAGTTCATATTCACACCCCTCAATTATTTTTGGGATTTTGGGATCACTACTGTTTGTACAGTGCCCTAACTGAAATTGAGCAAAATTAAGGCTTTTTAGGCCTTTCTTGGCTCCTCTACAACTTGCTAAGATTCTCCCTCACAAATGGATTGGTAGAGTCTCTTCCTCTTTAAAAAATATTTTTCAAACTCATATCTTCCTTCTCCAAAAGGAATTTTGTCTCTAAGTGACCACGTTTGCAAATTAAGTGCTCTGCACTATGGTCTTTCCTAGTCGGGCTCTTCTCTAGCTCGCCTAGGGAAAGACTCCAAAAATAGCTCTTGTGTGTTAAAGGGCCCCAAATCATTCCATATGTACACACATGTAATTTATTCACTATTATGAAATGGCCATACAATGTTTACAGTGGGAAAATGAGCTAGCACCCCATTCTTTACAAACTGTCTGGTTCAGTCCAGAGACAGTGTAGAATATAAATATTTTACAAGAAGTACTTAAACCAAAACAAGAATACTAACTAGTGCCACACAAAACTCAAATAAAAACCACAATACATCATGCATGGGTTACAGTGCTTAAATTAATCCATTAAAGAACTACTGTGATGCAAAAACAATAAATTACACACTAAAACACTGATGCTTTCTTGATTTCAAAAGTTTAGTTCATGCAATATGGATACAAACTTGCTACTTGGTCTCAAATTCCCTTATATAGGGTGTTGGATTAGTTATCAACCCCTTGGGGTATCCTTTGGATGAGTTTTCCAATTCTTGCAAAAGTTGTCAGAGCAACTTTGCAAAGTTGCATATTGCAACTTTTGCAACTTTTCCCCATTTCTTGTCAACTATGCAAAATAGTTTCAATTTTCCACAAAACTTTACCAAAGACCTAAATTAAGGTTGAAATACATTTCCAACCTATCCTAGACCCTACTAAACTCATTATGAAATCATCATCACACATGTTCCAATTGGAAGGCTTTACAACTTCTTAGCTTTAATTGCACTTTCTAAAAGGTCCTAAGACTCAAACTGAGCATCATATGCTATGATCAACATGACCTTAAGCTTGACTCAATCTTATCACAACCAAAAATTCCAAAAGGCCCTCACACAAAACTAACCTAACTAGATTTCCTAAACAACCTATGGGTGCTCCTACACCATTTATGTTCACATGTTATTCTATGTTCATGATATTATTTGTAGGGTCCATTCAATACAAACAATGGGAAAGAACAAAAGAGGAATAATTGAACAACGAGAGAGAAAAGGAAAGAAAAAGGGAGCACATGAGAATAATATGACAAGGTACATCATCAAATGCATGCAATGTAAGTGATGAACCTAGTTCATTTAATGCACCATTTCAATTCGATGTCATTAATGAACAAAATGCACATAATGAAAATGAAAATGTTCAATATACACCACTTGAAATGATGAGGATAAATGCACCTAGTTCATCTAATGCACCATTTCAATTTGATGACATTAATGAACAAAATGCACATAATGAAAATGAAAATTTTCAACATACACCAATTGAAATGATGGGAATAAATGCACCTAATTCATCTAATGAAAATGTAGAGCATGCAACTGTGTTAACACCTCGTAGAATAATTCGTAGAAAACCAAATTTTCTAATTGACATTGATGAAAATATTTTGAGGCCAATGAATGAAAAAATGTCAGAAATAAATTGTAGAATAATTGTTAAAAATATTTGGAATAACTATTTTGAAAAATTAAATCAAAGTGGAAGATGTCAAGTAGTTGTTGAAATGATTAAAAATCTGAAATTTACAGAGACAATGAGAATTTTGGGGTTGAGAACATCTAAAAATAGTACTAAGAGAACCATTGTGAGAAATATATTCCATGCATACCAAGATATTGGTTCAAAATCACGTAGTAAAGATGTTAATGTTACTCAACGTGTCCTCACGTCAACTATAATGGGAAAGCAAATGAAAAAATCTCGTATAGTAAGCAAAACAAGCAATTCTTTAAGGATAGGTAGATCAACATTATAGAGAGCCTTACACAGGCGAGACAAAATTGAGGATCTAAACACTAATTCTCTTTGGTCATTCTCTGGTAGACTCCCATGCAAGGACAAGATTGTTGTTGATGCATTAAGAACATTAATAAAAAAGTTTTGGCATGAAAACACAAGTGTTTCACCCAACCAAAGAGACGTTGTTAGGAGGAGAATTAGATCTATAAATCGTATGCCACATCCAAAAAAAAATTTGATATGACACAAACACAATTTTATGAAAGATTCCTCCAAAGAGTTCTTCAGATTAAAATTAGTCAAATATTTTTTGAAATGGAAAAACCCTTTTACATCAAGATTAATCATGCGCGCACCACATGTTGTTGTAGGGTACCTATTGAATTTTCCATGCATTATGATATATATCATCACACTAACACTATTTTATAGGAATGTGGTCTTCAAGCACCTCCTACGTCATCAAGAGATTTTATGTCAAGTGTATTATGCAATCGAGATGATGGTTGCATTTATTATAAGATGATGTGTTTGAATGGATCTTGTAGTGCATGTGGTGGTATGAGAAATTTGCGGATATGTCACCATCTAGAGAGCACAAATGAGATTGGAAATACACTAGTTTCTTTTGGAAAATACAAGACAGTAACTTATGGTCTAAAAGATGGAAAAGAACTTAAGAGGCGTGAGTTAGTGAAAAATGATATATGTGTAGCTGATTTTATGAATATTTTTCAAGAGAAACTAGTTTATGAGTACATACGTCATTCACATAGAGCTAGGTGGTTGGATGAGAAATTCAAAATATGTAAGGGCACTTTCCCCTTGGTACTATTGTCTCCATTGTTGATTTTGGTGAGAATTATATACTTAAACCTCAGAATGAAGTGCAAGCATTGTATTACCATTCTATACAAGTGATGATCTTTTTACATATAGAATTATTTCATGCACATGATAGAACGGACGCAAATAGAAAGTTTTTAAGAGAGTATCACTTCTACATCAGTGACGATCACACACATTCATCAGAGTTTGTGCAAGCTTGCTTAAAAGTTTTCTATGAGAATTTAAGGGAAAGAGGTATTGAGTACAACCAACACATGATATGGTCAGACAATTGCACCTCAATATTCAATAATGCAAGGATGTTCTATTGGTTGAGTAGGATACATAGGAAAAGTGGCATTCAACATTTTTGGAATTTTATCGAGGCGGGGCATGGAAAAGGAAAGCATGATAGTGTGGGTGCATGTGTAAAAAGAGCTCTTGCTAGATAGGAATTGAAGTACAAAGGTGGTGCAGAGTTAATAAATGCAGAAACAATTGTGCGATGGTGCAACTCTACGATGTGAATAGGTAATGAAGGTAAGTCTATGGTTAATATATATTTTTGGTTGATAGGCGAGTCTAACATTGAAAACTATCTAGATTGTTGTACACTTACAAGATCAAGTGACATGCACTCATTTAGAAGTTCAAATGCAACATCACTGCATATTTATACTAGATTAATGGCATGTTTTTTCTTGTCTTGTATGAATTTTGCGTGGGAGTAATGTGAATCAGAAGAGTGGGTTGACGAATGGTCTTATACACCTTTACAACCGCTTGATACATATCAACTTCCTAGAGCACTACAATTGAGCCAGTTTGAAGCATCAGTGGATTTTGATCACATATCTGACCTAGTTGAACCAGGTAATTTCTTAATTTATTATTCATTTTGAGATGAACTCTGTTGAACCTACTTGAACTCATTTTATTAGGTTTTTAAGTGTTTAGAGTGTTAACTTATCCCTCTATAAATTGCAAGTCATGTATATGCAATTGTTGCAAATGAGAACAATGAGGAAGGGACTGATTACTTTTTGTGTCATTGTATTGAGGGAAAAAAGAAATTGACAACTACAGTCATTTATGGAGAGGGTATTGAGTACCCAATAGGATCCATTGTTGTGACAGGGACATGGCTTAGAAGGTACACTATCAAAATATAATGTGTTCTTGTTTGACAACTTTGAGACCTCTTACCATCATTCTATTACACTTTATATGTTGAATTTTGTATTAATTTATGCTTCTATGAAATGCAGGTACCCTATCCAAAAATCCAAGAATTGGTTGTTTGAGGACTATGAGACACAGACATATTTTTCATTACTCGAACCTTCTTGTTGCAACAAATATTAAATTGATAAAGTATACTGGTAGAGCTCATTAGAATAATTTATGGAAACTTCGTGAATCTGAACACGAGGCAATACATGACACAATAAGGGTTAGCGCTGATCCAAAAGGTTTGCTCAATTAGTTTTGGGCCATCATGAATAATCATTCTACAAAATGGTAGAATTATTTTGACAATTTTGTATATAAATTTTGCGAAAGAATCTAACTTCACTTTTGTAAATATAAATGACTATGAAGTGGTCTACGTGCATATTTGGAGACCACATTTTGTATATTGAGAGAAGATAAAATTGTATATAAAATTTTCCATGGGTTGATTTATAATACCAAGTGGCCACATTTTGTATAGTTTACTCTGTACCATTTAATTAAGAGGATATGAGTGAATTGTGATTCATTACAATTATAACAATGGCTCATGCAGTGGATATCTCATGTTTCTCTAAAATATAATAATGGTTCATGTGTAGTATTTATGTATGTATGTTCATTTTCATATTATGTATTTAGATAATCTTTGTCATGCATTATATTTATGTATGTATGTTCATTTTCATATTATATATTTTCCATGCGTTGTATGTATGTATTATTTTCATATTACATCTTTTTCATGTGTTGTATGTATGTTCTTTTCTATTTTATATCTTTGTCATGTGTTGTCATGTGTAATAGACCTAATATTTTCCAGAGAAACTACCTTGAAAATATTTATTTTGAACCAAAGTAATAGGCATAATCTATAATTAAAATTATGGTGTTATATGTTATGCTTTATGGACATTTGAATTGTTTTACTTCTATTGCTGCCCAAATTGGCTTAGTGCACCTTGGGAACACTTTGGTCTGACTTGTGCTGGAATATTCTTGATGTTTCACAAGAAAAAAAAGTTCTCCCCTAGCGTTTACCTGGAAAAATCTAGCTGATGGAGCTAATGGTTTGGTCCCACGATGAATAGTTTGAAAGATGCACCATTGAGCAACTTTCAACTGAGCAACAATGCAACTTTTTGCACCAACCGAGATCAAGTCGCCAAATGGAATCTGAGTGGAATCTCCTAGAACTGAGATATGTGCTTGTAGGCCTTCCCAAGACAGTCCTTGTGCACTTCAAATATCTCTGATATCTCTCACAAGGTCCAAAATATGGCTCTCCAAAAATTACTGCCCAATTTGGCTTAGTTCACCTTGGGTACACTTTGGTCCAACTTGCACTGAAACATTCTTGATGCTTTGCAAGAAAAAAAAAGGTCTCCCCTAGCCTTTACCCAGCCAAATGGAGCTGACGGAGCTGACAGTTTGGTCCCACAACAAACAGTTTGAAAGATGCACCATTGAACAACTTTCAACTAAGAAACATTGCAACTTTTTTCACAAACCGAGATCAGGTCGCCAAATGGAATCCAAGTGGAATCTCTCATAACTAAGATACATGCTTGGAGGCCTTCCCAAGATGGTCATTATGCACTTCACAGATCTCTAATATCTTTCATGAGGTCTGAGATATGGCTCACCAAAAATCATTGCCCAATTTGGCTTAGTGCACCTTGGGTACACTTTGGTTTGGCTTGCACCGAAATGTTCTTGAAGCTTTGCAAGAAAAAAAAAAGGTATCCCCAAGTGTTTACCCGGCCAAATGGAGTTGATGGAGCTGACAGTTTTGTCCCACAATGAATATTATGAAAGATGCGCCATTGAGCAACTTACAGCTACGTAACAATGCAACTTTTTGCACCAACCGAGATCGGGTCGCCAAATGGAATCTGAGTGGAATCTCCCATAACTAAGATATGTACTTGTTTGCCTTCCCAAGATGGTCCTTGTGTGCTTCATAGATCTATGATATCTCTCACAAGGTCTGAGGTATGGATCTCCATAAATTGCTGCCCAATTTGGCTTAGTGCGCCTTTAGAACACTTGGGTCTGACTTGCGCTAGAATGTTCTTGATGCTTTGCAAGTGAAAAAAAGTTTCCCCTAGAATTTACCTAGCCAAATGGAGCTAATGGAGATAATTTTTTGATCCCATGATGAATTGTTTGAAACAACAATAATGAAAAAGTTTCTCGACCTTATTTGTGCAACTTTTGACAATGTTGCAAAATGTTGCTATTAGGACTTCTAGACCTATTGAAAGGACTTAGAAGACCCTTAGATCCTATAGTAGGACCTTTATTATACCAAAAAAATAAAACCTACTTATCCTATCATAGGTCATGAGTCTAATCAACCTTAGGTTTATAAAGACACCTTAGATGGATTGATTTTACAATGAGACCAATCTAATCATTTAATGAATGGTTGATCTCTAGGATCTAACCATGATTACAAATATGTGAAGATGAACCCATGAAGACTCATATCCATGCCTGGTGTTGCTTGGGTACCCTGCAAAAAGAAACCCTATAACTTCCCAGGTGCACCCAAGGAACATTTTATGTTTGAAGTTACTCAAGGGGCTCAAAATTGCATAAAACATCCCTACATCCACTGTCCAAGAACAAAAACCAAACTCTCATACTATGAATTTCAGTCACTAAAAACTTACAACAATAAACATAAATTCACTTAATTCATAGAGTGCATCCATATAGACCATGAAAGATACACCTAAATACAATGTAGCACATCAAGCATTAATTCACTTAAATCATAAAATTGCTTATGTCCTAGAGAACACATGTAGTACATACATTATGAAGCATAGACATGAATTCACTTAAGTCATTCACGTAGGTTGTAGACATGAATTTAAGTTATGAATCATATACATGAAGTACACACACAAGTACATTAATTTCTAGAAATACACGTGCATATATGCAAGTCATGTGAAACAAGAATACACGTACGACATAAACATCCAACCAACAAATTCAAGGATCAAATTTGAAGTTTCATATATAAAAAAATGAACAATAATAGTGTACATATAACTACATGGCGTACATGAAAAATCCATAATAGAGTTACAAAAAAGTGACATCAACTATGCCACGTGGATATATACAATGTACAAATGTCACATATATATATATATATATATATATATATATATATATATACGTTGGTCATTCAATGACCACAACTAGATCTATACAATGTCTTGATATATCTATGACTGCGGTGGATCATCAAAATTGAGCTTCTTCACAGTAGCACTTGGGTCACTAAGTATCTGCACAAGAACAATTCAAATGCTAAGCCATATATATTATCTCAAAATAATATCAAAATAAATAAATAAATATTGGGTTGTAATTTGTTGACAGTTGAATTATTATTTACCTCATCTATTTCTCCTATGCTTGAGCTGAATGATAAACAAAATGGGCTCCATCGTGGGTGAAAGGGACTCCTAGAAAAATGGCGAGGTAGAGGAAGGACGCGGAGTGGTGAAGGGTCCTATAACAGGAAAAATAAATAATACAAAATACATGTTATAAACAAGAAATACTAAAAAAAAAATGCATGGACTAAAAAGAAAATGCATACCACAACATGAGTTGAGACTCTTGTGCTAGAGGGAGCCAAAACCATTGATGAATTAGCTCAGACCTTTTTCCTGTATGGTAAAATAGAAAATATGTTATAGTTGAGAAATACTAGATAATGTAAAAAATTATATACACTAGATAATACAAATCCATATCGAAGCCTCAGCTGGATCTCCTATGCTTGGGCTAAATGATAAACAAAATGGGCTATGTCATGGGCGAGAGGGACTCCTATAAAAATGGTGAGGTAGAGGAAGGACGGCCACTCCTAAAGGGTCCTAAAATAGGAAAAATAAATAATAAAAAATACATGTTATAAACAAGAAATACTAAAAAATAAAAAATGCATGGACTAAAAAAAAAATGCATACATACCATAATCTCAGCTGGCTCTACTATACTCATATGAGGATTCGTCTCATCTAAGGTAGCTATGACCAATTCATGTATGAAAAGTCATAAAAAATGACATAATAATATAGGAACATGATTTCTAAAATATTTTTAACAAACTGTGAGCTATGAAAATTAGGTGTAAAGGAGCATAATAACGAATCAAAACACAAATACAACTAATAATCTAAACTACATACATTCTAAGACATAAAATGAAAACTTGAAATAAGCTAAATGAAGAAAGTGTAAACCTCCTACAAGCTCATTCAAACTCTATTTTGTTCATTGGATTTGTCCATTTTTTGTGGATGTGTGCTCATGGATGTGCTTCAAGCTTCAAGTTGTGATCTCAAACTGGCATTATAACTCTTTTCTAAAAGATGGATTTATGATTTGCTCTCAAAATAGCATTATAACTCTACATGGAAGGTTGATTATATTGTGAAGGAATGAGGTTTCTTATATAGGCAATGGGTAGGAAAACCAAGGTCTCAAATGCAAAGTTGAAGACAGGTCCAGATGCCACAAGAAGAGAGAACATAGATTGTGCTTCTTCAAGTGCATCAAATTGTGACACTTGTCATAAGGGGATTGGGTTGAAAGTGGGGAGGAATGTAACCATTTAGGGAAATGGAACAAGGGGATGAGGGAATACTTTAGGGGATAAGGCCTCTTAAAGAGGCTGTAAGAGCCTTAATGAGGATGTAAGAGGCATTTATGAAGGTGTAAGAGCCTTAAATGCATATGGATAGGCTTGGCTTGAGATTTTTGACTTTGACTTTGGGGTTTGAGTTCCTAATCAAGGATTAGGAATGTGACATGGTTAAGGATAGAATTAGGATTAGGGTTAGGAGATATGAAGGGTGATTAGGGGGATAAGGAAGGGTTAGCATGTGTGAAAGGGTTGGGTTGAGTTCAGACTCAAGGCTAGGTAGTTGAGAGCGGTTAGGTTAGGGGTTAAAGGGAATATTAATGAATGAATTAAATGATTTAAAATATTCATTAAATAATAGGAGGAATAAGGATTTAATTATCTATTAAGCTATTGGTTTCTTTTAATAATTAAACAGGACTATAGCCAATTAATTGAATTAATTAGGGCTAGGGGATGACATAGGTCAATTAGGTAGTGCTTAATTACTTAGTTGATATCTCCTAGAAGGCACTAAAAATGATTAGATGTGTTAATCAGATTTAGGTGTCTACATTTTGCCCCTCTTTGACATAGTGTTAGAATAACACTATTTCGAAGATGTTTAAAATAATTGACGACATGAAGATGTGGACGTAGGCAACAAAGTTGCCCCAGAGTGAGAATTAGAGAGATTTAGAATAGAATGACTAGGATGATGCCCCCTCGAGAGGGTGACAGGGATAAAAGGCGAAGCCCTGGTGGCATCTCGAAAAGACGGCCAGGAGAGACAGGATAGAATAAAAAAGGAAGGGGGATAGAAGAAAGAGGGAGGGGATAGAAGAATGAGGGATGGGATAGTCAGGTTTGCATCAAGGATGAAGGGTTAGGTTTGAGACAAGATTTGATGGAACTAAAAGGGATGGCTTTGTCGGGGATGGAATTTGATTACTTTTGACAGGATTTGATTGCACTAAAAAGGAAATGCTTTTCTTGGGAGTGGATGGAAGGGATTTTTCTTGAAGCTTGAGCTAGGGGTATTCCAAGATGCAATACTGCCATATATTTGAGCACTTATTTTGATATAGAAACACTAGAGACCATGCCAAGGTTACTAGGAACACAAGGCCTTGTCCCTGATGTTGTAAAGGACTGACATGACAAACATGCGAGGGTTGCCCCAGCATCACACATGAGTCCCAGAAGAGCCATGGTCAAAATGATGCTGGAAAATCCCTCAAGAAAATGACACTTCCCAAGTGCAGCATGCCAAACCAAACGGATTACATACATGCAAGGGTCATATCCGACTGAGTCACAAGAAGAAAACAAAAAGATCAAGTTCCCTATTCCAAGTGCATCCATTTGCAGCATACCATGATATAAAGAATCCTAGCAACCTTGAGAAGGAGAACAACTGAAAAGAATCAGGAATGATAATCAAGAACCAAAATCAAATTTTAAGATCAAAAATTCAATAACAAGACACCTTTTTCCAAAGAGATTAATGATATGGGATGATGATTAGATTGATATTAGGTCAAGAGGAAGAATACATCCTACAAGAACCTAGTGATGATGATGATCTAGATTTAGGTCAACAAGAGGAAGGGTACATCCTCAAGGACCCATTTCTAGAAAGATGATTGGATTTAGGTCAACAAGAGGAAGGATACATCCTCAAGGACCCATTCCCATGGATATGTCAAGTGTGTATCTGATTGGCCAAAAGATGTGATGATGATCAAATTGTTGAAACTGGATTTCGTCATAAGGAACTTGCTCAAGCACAGGATTTGGGATCTGAAACTGGATCACTTTCTACAAGGAGACCAACCAAGGACATGAGCTATGTATAGGCGAGACTGGACTCAAGACTAGACTGACACAAACAAGATTCTTACAAGACCAAAGCTCAGGGAGAATGGATGAGATGAGTCTGATATGCATGATGTTGCCCTGATTGAGCCAAAAGGCCAAGATAGAGGAATAGCAGATGGGGTGCTCAAGATGTGGAAAGGATGTTAGCTCAAAGATACACAAGGATTGGGAAGGATACATCCCAATGATGATGAGTGGATTATGATCAAATCTTGCAGCAAGGCTAAAAATATGCTTGGATGGGCTGATTGCTTCCTGACTGTGAATAGCTAGAGGATGTGGATAGGATTTGCATGCAATGGTAGGTCACGAGGAGAATTAGGATTGGAATGGATGGCATTGGTTGCATGAGGATAGTCTAGAGCTAGATACCAATGACAAGGGAATAAAAAAGTGATGGGATATATGAAAGGAGGAATTGGAAGATGGAGGAGACGTTGGAGAATGCGGAGAGGGAAGCGCTGGATGGAAGGAGTTTAGTAGAGGAATGGATGGATAGCTGAAGGATTGTAGATAGGATAGGAGGATTGGGAAATGAAAGATGGATATGAGATCTCCAAGGAATACGACACCAAGGAACAGAATTCCCCCACTTAGGATAGGTCATGCTTCTGAGGAAGCATTAGGAGGGAGTACGACAGGATGAAAGAGAGGATAACAAGAGAATGATGGAGGTGAATGAAAGATAGGACGAAGGGTGGATAAGGGAGGAAGATAGTGTAGAAGGATAGATGAAAAGAAGGATGGGTGGATAAAAGGACAGGTGGATAAAGATGGGAGATGGGAGATGGATGTCAAGAGATGTCCAAAAGCATGTAGATATGGTGGCCTGTGTATTTCTCATCAAGATCCAGAGGAGGATGGAGGAAGTGAAAAGGACAAGACATGATAGGGATGGTAGATGGATGGTGGCCAAAAGGAACCTGCCCCTAAGTGTGAAGAGCAACTAGATGGAGGAACTATGCACGATGCCTGTTTACTAGGTTTTCATCATGGTACTTGTCCAAGGTGCTTGTTTTCCAAGTTTTCACCAATGGATGAATCCCTTTTCTCTTTTTTTTTTTTTTTGCTTCTTTTGATTTTTTTTGCTTTTTTGTGGTTTTATGCTTTTGGTGTTGATCACAATATGTTGGTACAACTTTATGAGTGACTTAGGAAAATGCAGGTATGAGATAGTTATGCGGGGGGAGATATGTGGGATAGGGGATATGATAGTTGGAAGTATTTGGATAAAATGATGGAAAGTGAGTGGGATGGGAGGATGCTCTCAGGATCAACATTGGCACATGTTGCAAGGGAGGTGGGAAGAGTGAATGTGAAGCAAATGGTACCTGTGGATGCGATGTAGGAATCATGGTAGGAAGTTGTGGGACATAAGGACCCAAAATAGATTTTGAAGATGGAGGAGAGGAATGCTCAGCTAGAGGATTAGTAACCTCGGATGCCACAATGGATTTTTCTTTTAGATGCATGTTATATTTTTTCTTTGGGATCCACATAGTTTTTGCTTTTGCTTTGGTAGGATTTTTTGGCCTATGAGATGTAATGCATTCTTTGATTGGTTTTGCTTTTTTTGGAGCATGTCACTTGAAGTGGACATGAAAATCTTTAGATTGTGGATATGTAGCTTTATGCATTGGTGATTTGGCATCCAAAGTATAGTGGGTAGCATTAGAAGAGATATGAGAACTTACATGAGATGGAGGAAATACAGATAGAATGGCAGAGGTAGGATGGTGGATGGAGCACATGGCTATGTGCCTTTGTTGATCTTGATTAGGAATGTAAGTGGTGGGATTTTTTATATGGGATTGATGGATGAAGGAAGGAGTGGGATAAGATGTGGGATGAGATTTTGGGACATAGGGGCCCAAATGGATTAAGAGGATGAAGGAGGAATATGGTAGTTTGTCTTGGGTTGCAAGGATGGAGGAGGGGGGATGGCATTATATGCTTTAGAGGGACAATATGAAGATGCAATGGAGGGTTTGAAAGCACTCTTGAACTTTGCTTTAGCTGTACCAAAAAATTTGGATGAAGGACCTCTAGGTGCGTAACCAATACCACAAAATCATGGATGTCTTTTAACAGAGATGGGCTCCAGTATACCTTGCTCATTTAGGCCTAAGCCTTTGCCTTGATAATTCCATTTTTTTAGCATTCGATCCATGATAGAGTACTTCTTCTTAGGGAATAAGATGTGAGTCCATTATCAAGAGGAGTGTAAATGGTAGACATGAAATTTATTTATGCTGCTTTAAGTGAACCACCACAAATGAATGTAAGTGGACAAAGGGGATAGAGTAATGGTGGTGGGATAGTTGGAATTGGAGGCGATAAAGGATCTTTGAGTGGAGGAGATGGGATGCTTGGATCTTGACTCAAATGGGGTAATAGATTTTGAGATGGAAGAGGTAGAGTGGGAGGAGCTTGATTTGAAGGAGTGGATGAATTAGGAAGTGGGGTAGATTGGATGCTTGGATCTTGACTCAGATAGGATAATGGATCTAGAGTTGGAGTAGATGGAAGGGTAGGATATTAAGATGGAAGTGAAGGGAAATGGATCAGGAATTGGAGTGGATGGATTAGGTAAGGGATGGAGAGGGATGTTAGGATCTTGATATGGAGTGGATGGAATGATACAATCATCATTCAAGTCAATGGATACTTCAACATGCTTTTGGACAAGGTTGTGACATGATTGGATTGATGGTGATGGTGTGATGGGGGATGTATGGAAGGATTCTTCAGATGGAGGGGATGGAAGAATGGGAGATTCTGTAAATGGGGTGTACAGATGGATGGAATATTTTTCAAATGGGTTGTATGTAGGGATGGTGGATTCCATAATGGAGGCATGAGGTTCATGAGATGGGGTGTGGATAGTGTCAAGAGGAGAAGATGGGGATGAATATTGGATGAATGCAATGGATGAGGAGACTTCAATGGTGCTAGGAGATGGAAGGGGATCAAAAAGTATGAGATTCAAAAAGGAAATAATAGGGATGGGAGATGGAAAAGGAATGTCGAGGGTGAGGGGTGGAAGAGGATCAATAAGTATAAGATTCAGAAGGGAAATGATAGGTGTGGGAGATGGAAAAGGAATGTCGGGTGTGAGGGGTGGAAGGGCTTCATCACTAGTGTTTTCCCATGGGGGAGTGATATAATGTGACTCATCAACTATATGAGATGGATTTTGTGTTGGTTTCCTTCTGAAACTCCTTGGAGACTTACGTACCAGAGATGGAGGATCTGCAGGCATAGATGGTGGGAAGTTATGGTAGTCCACATATGAAGATGTGGCAATGTCTTGTGAACTTGTATGGTTGAATGATAGTGTAGAGCTAAATGTAGGAGATGGTATGGCTAGATAGTTCACATAGGTAGGTGTGGCAATGGTTTGTGAACTTGATTGACTAACTGATGGAAGAGGAGGGATGGATTGGTGTATGGAATATGTGTTAATGTAGGTAGGAATGGGAGATGGTAGATTGGAATAAGATGGAGTAGACGGGTAGGATAGAGTGGATGGTAGATTATCAATAGCATAGGGATCATGGTGATGGCTTGGGGGAAATGAAGGACTATGATTAGGGATTTGAACTTGGGTTGGAGGATAATGAGATGGTGGATTGGGATTAGGGATGTAGCTAGTAGTGTTGTTATTGAAAGAAGGAGGGTGAGATATGACCATGGGATAAGATGGAGATATGTATGTATAAGAAGGAGATGTGGATGGAGGATAAGAAGGATTTCCCTTGTCAAAAGTATGATAAGGAGTGCTAGTGGGTATGCATGGAAACATGATGGGATAGTGTGGAGGAATGACTAGAGCTTGGAGGATGCTTGGAGAAAGTTTGTTAAGGCTTTCCATGTATGCATCATGATCAACAAGACCTTCATCATCAGTATAAGATGCAAGGGAGAGATTTTTAAGGTTTTCAAAGTATGCATCATGATCAACAAGACCTTCATCATCGGTGGAATAGGATATAGACATGATGGGGTAGGATGGAGGAACGACTAGACTTTGGATGGTATTTGGAGAAATCTTGCTAAGGTTTTCAAAATACGCATCATGATCAACAAGACCTTCATCATCATCATAGGATAAAGACAAGGAAGAGATATGGCAACCAAACTCATCATAATAGATTTGTGACATGACACTTTTCTAATGAGTTGATTAGGGAGGAATGATGGTGATGGATGGAAGACTCAAGCTCAGATCAGGAAGAAGGACTGACTCTGAAGAAGATGGAAAGAGGATGAGGGTGACGAAGATAGCCCTATTGGTCTAATATATGGGGAAAATTGGAGGACCTGACTTTCTCGTGCTTGACAGAAATAGATATGAGCTTAGTTTGATAATGTTTGGAAGATAGTTTCTTAGGACTAGGCAATGACTACGATAAGTATGCCTTGGATTTTTTTTTCTTTTGGAACAAGTGATGAGTTTTTTGGAAATTGTGAGCAAACAGTCTCACAAGAGGCAAAGGAACCTTTCAAGAAGCATGAAATGTTGATCTCCTTGGCAAAAGGACTTTCAAAAATTTCAGTTTTGTGTATGGTCAAGAACTGTTTTGCACAAGGGTTGTAACGTTGAATACACATACAAGCACTTTCTACCTTAAGGATGTAGTGAGCTTGAAAACCTTTGTCTACATACGTAGGCACACACACAAGAGATAATCAGAATATGACCATCACCAAGCACAAGGCTCTAGTTATGATGTCGTATTAGCCAACTCCAAATGCTCAGGGTGGCACGAATGTGCAAATTTCTCAGGGAAGTTACTATCTTCCTTG
>MU226765.1:4935589-4951203 GCA_018584345.1 Thuja plicata
TCTAGTTGGCATGTTGATGTGTCACTCCACTTGATGTGTCGGCATCTTGAATTGTGTGTAAGGAGATCATGGCTGAAATAGTTATGATGGATTCCTATGACACGTAAGAGCTATTTCTAGGAGATTTAAATGACAGGTGAAGACATGCAATGACATGTGGCAACTGATAAAGTTGAGTACTGTACACTATTCCAATCCTTGATCCCAAAAATTTTAGGGTTCCTATTTTCTCAGAGAATGGTAAAACCCTAATATGGTTATCTTTGGGAGTTGCCCTAAAAAGGAAAGTGCAATGATATAAGTGATTTTTAGGGTTACAGGAAAAGAGTGTATTGTTGGTATAATCTGGTGCTACTGGATTTGTCTGTGTGTGTCGATTGTCTCCTGAAAGAACTTTCATTGAAAGTGTGTTGTAACCATTGTGTTGAAGATAATACATTGTGCAGGTTTTGGAGTGCTGGGGTTTTTCACCGAAAGGTTTTCCCCAGGGTAAATCATTGTGTCATTCTCTATTTTATGTATGCATGGTATATGGTTGCAATATCTTTGTTAAAGTAGTCAACGAATCTGAAATTGTAAGGATTTAAAAGAATTTGCACAATACTTTCCTTTAGAGATTAGTGTAGGAAGTTGTTTCCGCACCTGAGTTTCCTTACATAAACAAGTCAAATGCATTCATCAATATAGACTACATTGAAATGTTCATAATACATTTCAGCAAATATAATTAAATTGGAATTAATTACCTTTTTTGTTTTAGTGTCCCCGATGATTTATTCCTCTTTCCTAATGACCTCGAGCTTGGTGGGGTAGGCTAACAAAAAAAAAATTAACATAAGATAAATAATATGATATCGCATGGGTTCAATTAAAACTATAAAGAAGAGGTGTGAAAATATGATACCACATATCTCTGCAAGCCAAAGTCAATGGCAAAAAGGGTGACATCATCAATCTCAGAAATCTGAGCCCCTGATAAGCACTATAAAACACCAAATAAATATATAAGCAATAGTTGACAATCAAGATTATGATTCACTTGAATTCCACAAATGCTTATGCTCCATGACTCTATTATCACAAGTTTATAAACAAATTTTATGAACCATTATTACGATATAAAAATTTCTCTTCTTTCACACACAAGACTATTCTTTAACAAATTTGTAGTCACAGTTAGAGATAGATCGTTTGGATTGTATTCGTGGAGGTGAGAGGAGAGGACCACTTTTGCAGTAGGTAATAGGACTGTTGTAGCCTGGCAGTGAGTATGTTTTAGTGTGTTTACCCTTGGAATGGGGGGATTTGGAGTGCCTTTAGGTTGAGAGTAGGTGGTATGGGCAATGATGAAAATATTTGGAGTGATTATGAACCTAGGGTGTAGAGGGGTTCTTGTCTATGGTGAAGATATAGAAGAGTATATGGGGACTGTCCTAGTATGACAGTGAAATGCCAAAGAGTAGAGCTTACTGAACTAGCAAGTGAATGTGCTTTGAGTGATAGGATAAGGACCTTGTGATAAGTTGAGAGGTTCTTAGGGTGTATTAGAAGTTATATGTTGGGAGTCTTCAGATGGCCATGGAGGTGTATTGAAGGATTGAGGACATTCACAATCAGTGAACAATCAGAGATTGTATTCATGATTTTGAACAAGAAATAAGAGTAAAAGAATGATGGTTGGATGTTCTAGATGATGTTCAAGGTTTATTCAGAAGCCAATAAGTGATTGGTTGGGGTGTGAGTCTATGTATGATTTCAGCATTGGTTGAATTGAGTCTAAGGATGGAGGGCGGGATTTCAAATTAGTTTGAGTCATGATGGTTGGACAAGGAAGTCAACTTGTTCAAAAGTATGATGCCTAGATTACCAAAAGCCAGGGATCTCAGTTGAATCCTTTGCGTTCAACCTAATTCCTTGAGGGAGTACCATCCTTTTATGAATTCCTTGATTTGAATTACATTAGAAAAAATTCTTTGACCATAAAGAAATAGAAAACAAACATACACTAATTCTTTGACCACACTAAGTTACCACCATACAAATTATTAAGATATGATATTTTGAAAATAGCGTATTATTCTATTTTATGAATATTTATAAAACATTACCTCAAGTGTTTGAGCTACCCGTCCATGTCTACTAGAACGAACACTCCTTAGTGTGCTCATGCCACCAGCTGTACCCTGCAATGCATATTATTCATGTCTCAATATAGATTCTTCTATACATAAAAATTTATTTACTTTTAACATATTTAGGTAATTAATTAAAATAAAATGTCAAAACACAAATTTAAACAAACCTGTTTCATCTCTCTACCCAACACCATTGTCATCAGATCACCTGTGAGGGTCATATTCTTACTAGTGGATGCCTAACATCTTCTCCTGCAATGTACACATGAATGGTATGTTGAACCATATGCACTCACCTGACTATCTACCCCATCACATATACCATTACAAATAATACAGATATGCTCAATGGGCTGGGCTAACCCTATAAGTGTATCTGATGATAATGGAGCTGGCACGGGATGAGATGATCCTAATGGTGTAAATGATGATGTTGGAGGTGGCGCGGGATGGGATGATCCTAATAGCACATCTAATGAAGATGGAGGTGGTGCAGGCGCTGATCCATCCTCTCCTCCAACTAACTGAGTGTCATGCTAGATAATGACATCAGTCAATGATGCAGCTGCATGAAGAGTCTGTATATACATAGAATCCTTCACCAATACTAGGGCCACAACATGAATTAGGGGTTTTCTCATAGTACGCCTCCTTTCTTGTGGTTGGGTAATCCTATGTATCCTAGGTCTATCCTGCACAGAGCCTCTCCCTCTACCCTGGAACTCACAAAATTCAAAGTAGTTCAGCTTCTCGCTGAGGATAAACTCACAGTATAGCTTCCTCAAAAAATATAAAGTAACCTCATTATTATTACAAGTTGGTTGGTCAAATACCATGTACCACCTATCCCAAAAAGATGATTTCATCCCCTATGAGCACACCAATGTATAGGAAATAGTTTTGTATTATCTTCAAGGGAATTGCTAGTATTAGGATTGGTAAAAAGGGCAGATATGTCACATTTTTATATGGCTTTTATTTTCACATCCTCATATGATAAACCATCAGTATAATATCTACGAAATCTATCCCTTCGTGAACCCCATTTTTTCACCTCTTGAGACACCTCATTTGCACTATTGGACATTTTTTCTAATGTAGTGACAAGGGTAGAGTGATGCTGAAGATTGGAAGCCTTCAACCTATTGACTAATATATTAATTTGTGCACTCTTTTGGTTAAGGCGTTGCCCGAGTTCCTCTTGTATTGCATTTACATGACCTAATGGCACATGTCGAGGGTCTACGAGTGGTGGTGGTTGTGGATGAGGAGAATTTTGAGGAGGGTTTACAGGTGGTGATGGTGGTGGACGAGGAGAATTTTGAGGAGAGTTTACGGGGGGTGGTGTTTCATTTATTTTTCCTCTTCTTAAGTTGTTTGATGAATCTGATATGAAATTAATAAAAGAAAACAAAAATTCAATATCATAACCTAATTTGATTACAAGTGCCAAAATAAAACAATAAAACATACCTTTTTTACGGGGTGTCATTACTTGAAATTATGGAAATTGTTGAAGAAATATTGTTTTCTTCAAAGAATGATCGTGTTTTGATGTTTTTTTCCCTCCTTCATTATGCTGCCACAGTTTAGGCGTTGGAAATGTCCTAAGCTGTGGGCTTTCCAAAATATAATATGTTTCTAATAACCCAATCGGGTTATTAGAAATATCTCAAAACTCGATCGAGTTATTAGAAATATCTTAGAACCCGATCAAGTTCTGAGAAAGATAGAGTTTTTTGAATAATATCATCTAGGCTTGGTTACCAAGCCTAATACAATTTCAAAGTTTCAATAACCCGATCGGGTTATATGAAATTTGATTTTTTTTAAAATATATGTCCACTTTTTTGACTCACAACTTTGATGTAGCCCAAAACCTTCAGAAACAACAATTGAAAAAAAATAACACAATGTCAGAATAATAGAACTTCAAATTCTCATTAACTGCGTCCAACTACTCTCCCTCTACAATGAAATAAAACTCCTACTTATTACAATTCTGAAAATTATCATATTTGGCAGATTTTTCCATTTTTGGTAACTTTTAAAACTCATCCTACAAATCTCAATTTTTCCCAAGAAAATATCCCAACTAAGGAAAGATGAATTGTCAACTAACCCATGAAATCAAAAACATGATTTTGGATTTATTACAAAAAGCAAAACTCAAAAAACTGGAAAGAAATAGAAAAGCTAATTTTGGAGGTTAAGATGAAATTTCAGGCTCCTGAAAAAATGTCAAAATGGCCACCAACATAGCTAGTTGAGTTGGAATTTCCTTTAACTCTTCCTCATGCATCTGCCTATAAAATTTCAGCAAAAACCCACATCCGAGTCAAAAGTTATGACCTCCGGAAGTTGTTGCATTATTCTCCCCTTCTTTAAAGGAACGCAACTCCTGCAAGTGGTTGTCTGTGAACTGCTGCAACTTTGTGGGGTCCAATTTCATCACTTTCCACTCTAAGATCTAGGTGCTATCTTTCGCTGGTAATCCCTCCCACTGAATCAGGTACCTGTTGTAATGACCATTCCGTGTGACTGTAGACTGTGTATCCAGAATGTGGGCAATTTTTTCCTTATTTTTACTTGGAAGGTGGTGATGCCAATCCACCTCATCTCTACTATCTACCTCAGATATATTTCCATGAAATGTATACAAATCAGAAACATTAAACACGAGAAATATCCAAATCATCTGGTAAACAAATCTTATAAGCATTATCATTGATCTTCTTCAAAATTCGGCAAGGCCGTGTCTTTTTTTATTTTAGCTTATCATAGGTGCCAGTAGGAAATATCTCATTTCTCAAGTACACCATCACCAAATCACATGTATTAAATATTTTCCTCATTCTCCTGATATCTGCAGCAACCTTATATCTCTCATTGCTAGCCTGTGATTTACTCCTGACATCTTGTTGAAGTTGTTGAAGGTGTTCAACAAATGCTTCCCTATCATCACTAATTCTATCTTGCACAGGAAGTTGTACAAGGTCCAAAACACCCTGAGGATTCTTAACATATACAATCTGAAAAGGAGATTTTCCAGTTGATCTGTTAAGAGAACTTTTGTAAGAAAACTTATCTTGAGGCAACTCCAAGTCCCACTGCTTGGGCTTTTCACCAATAATGCACCGTAATAGGTTTCCCAAACTTCAATTGACCACCTCAGTTTGCCCATGTATTTGGGGATGATAGGCACTACTAAACTGCAACTATGTTCCCATCTTATTCCATAAGGTCCTCCAGAAATAACTCAAAAATTTAGTATCCCTATCAGATATGATAGTCTTTGGAATGCCATGGAGTCTAACAACTTCTAAGAAAAATAAGTTGGCTATCCTTGTGGAATCACTATTTTTTTTACAAGCAATAAAATGAGCCATTTTAGAGATTCTATCAACAACTACAAAAATAGAATCTACACCTTGCTGGGTGTGGGGAAGCCCCAATACAAAATCCATACTCACATCTATCCATGGCTCGATGGGTACAGGTAGAGGTGTATACAAGCCTATGTTTTGGGAGTGACCCTTAGCCACTTGACAGATTCTGCATCTTGCCACATACTTAGTAATGTCCCTTTTTAGTTTTGGCCAGTAGTATTTATCTTCAACCAAGGCTATCATCTTGTCCTTCCCAAAGTGACCAGCCAAACCACCACTATGAAATTCACGGATAATATTTTCCCTCATGGAACCAGCTGGTATACAAAGTTGTTTTCCTCTTAAGAGGTAACCACCCTACAGAAAGTATTCTCCTCTCATGTGATCTGAAAGACTAGTTGTTGGCTCTTTAATCTTCTCTATAATTCCCCAAAAATCATCATCAGCCTCATACAAAACTTTAATAGAATCAAAACCAATGACCTCCATTTCCATTGTAGTTATTAGTGTAACATGTCGACTTAGGGCATCAGCAACCTAATTCTTCTTTCTAGACTTATGCTTCAAAACAAAATTATACCCTTGCAAGAAAGACACCCATTTAGCATGCCTACTATTCAATTTCTTTTATGTGTTCACATATTTCTAGGCCAAATGATTTGTAAACAGTACAAATTCTTGTGGGACCAAATAGTGCCTCCAATGCCTTAAGCCTTGAACAATAGCATAAAATTCTAAATCATAGGTAGAATAGTTCTTCCTCACATCCTTTAACTTTTCACTGAAAAAGGCTATTGGTTTACCTTCCTGGCTAAGAACAACACCTATTCCAACATGGGAAGCATCATAGTCTACTTCAAATACTTTATCAAAATTTGGAAGTGCCAATATAGGAGCTTCAATTACCTTTTTCTTCAAGAACTTGAAACTTTCTTCAACATTTATTGTCCATGTGAATTCCTTTCCTTTCGTACAACCTATTATGGGCGCAACAATACTGCTAAAATTTTGAATAAACTTTCTATAGAAGGTTTCTAATCCATGAAAACTCCTGACCCCTGTTATGCTGGATGGACTAGGCCATTCTAGGATTTCCTGGACCTTTTCTGGGTCCATCTGAACACCATCTCCAGAAACGACGAAGCCCAGAAATGTCAAACTATTTTGCATGAATCTGCACTTCTTTAAATTTGCACAGAGCTTCTCTTTCCTCAGTACACTCAAGATGATCCTCAAGTGTTGTAGGTGTCCTCCTTTTTTTTTTCTATAAATCAGGATATCATCAAAATAAACTACAACAAACTTACCAATGTAGGATCGTAAAACAATATTCATCAATCTCATGAATGTACTTGGTGCATTAGAAAGCCCAAATGGCATAACCATCCATTCATACAAGCCATCCCTAGTCTTAAAAGTTGTCTTCCAATCATCTCCTTCACGAATTAAAATCTGGTGGTATCCACTTCGTAGATCAATCTTGCTGAAGTATTTGGCCCCTACTAATTCATCCATAATATCCTCTATGCGAGGAATAGGAAACTGATACTTGATAGTAATCTTATTAATTGCTCTACTATCAGTACACATCCTCCATGTTCCATCCTTCTTAGGATTTAGAAATGCGGGCACAACACATGGGCTCATGCTTTCTCTAACCAGGCCTTTCTCAATTAGTTCTGTTACTTGCTTGTTTAGCTCTGCATGTTGCGTTGGGTTCATTCGATAAGTTGCTTGATTAGGAAGAGTTGCTCCAGGAATTAGATCAATATGGTGTTATATATTCCTTTTTGTGGGAGACCGTTAGGTAGCTCATTTGGAATAACATCAGTAAATTCTTCTAGTATCTTTACTGCATCATGTGGTACTATGTTTTCTAGTTCTTTGCCCCTTTTTACTACCAATGCATAGCAGCAACCTATCACCTTCATTTCTATGACAACATCCTTTGCAGATAACATGGTCTCATTCTTCCTTTCATCCTTAAGTGGTAAGAGAGTCACTTTAGAGCCATCCTTCCAGAAGGTATATGTATTTTTCTCTCCATCATGCATGATCTTTCTATCATACTGTCATGGCCTTCCTAGCAAAATATAACAAGCATCCATAGGAATAACATCACACCATACCTCATCCTTATATATTTTTCCTATAGTAAAACTAACCAAGCATCTTTTATCAATAGTAACCTCATTTCCTTTCTTAAACCATGCAATACGGTAAGGATGTGGATGTTTCTCACATTGCAAATTTAATTTCTCTACCTTTTCCTTAGCTACCATATTCTCACAACTACCCCCATCAATAATAACTTGGCATACCTTTCCACCTAAGGTGCATCTAGTTCTGAAGATGTTTCTTCTAACCCACAAGTCATCAAAGTTATTTTCAGGGACTTCTTCCTTCTTTGGAATGATCATCGATCTCCTCATCATGAGGGTTTCTCCCACGTCTGGTAGGACTTCTTGTTCTTCTCCTGCTGCTATAAATTGTAGCTGAACCAGGTTCACTCTAGGATGTCCTCCTTGATTTATTTCTTGCATGTTATAATTTGAGCATTCAAAGGCTCTATTTCCTTCTTCTCCACACCTAAAACAAGTGAAAGGCCTTCTCTAGTTTTCCTAGCCTCTTCCACTTCCATAGCCTTGTCCTCTCTGAAACCCCTTCCTGTTTCTTGATTTGAAGGATCTTGCCTAGTGTCTATATTTTTTTCAAACCCTTGAAAAGGCTCTCCTCGACCATTATTAGAACCTCCCCGAAATGGATTTGAGGTACCTCTTTGACCACCTCTATTCCTCTGGATATATTGCCTATTCTACTTTTCTTCAGCTTTTAGAGCTAATTGGTAGGCTTCATCCATACTGTTAATATAATGCATGCTCAATTCATCTTGGATGGAGAACTTTAGGCCATTCATATATCTAGCATCCATCTTCTCATTATTTTCTTGGTTCTCTATGTGCATGGATAGCTTGTAGAATTCATTTGTATAGTCTTGCACTGAAGACAAGTTTTGCTTCAAATTCTAGAACCTCCGAAAGAGAGTTTGTGAATAATCCATGGGTAAGAATTTTTCTTTGAGATTTTTCTCCATCTTGCTCCATGTCTCAATCTTTTCCTTTTCCTTTCTATTTCGTTCCTTTTGGAGGTGATCCCACCATATCATTGCATGTCCTTTTAATTTTGTGCATGCAAACTTCATCTTCTTTTCTTCTGTCATAGGCTTCCATTCAAAAATTTTCCTCATCTCGTTTAGCCAGTCTATTTATTCTTCTGGCCTAAGATTACTAGCATAATCTAAAATGTCAATCTTGATTGATTCACTTCTTCCTTCTAAAGCCCTGAGAACTCTCTCTTCATAGCTCATTTCTTCCAGCCTTTCTTCTATATTTTCTTCATTTTGGTCAACACCTACTTGGTTTCCCTCTTCATCAGATTCATTCCCTCTTTGTATTCCTTGATTATCCATTCACTCACTGAGTCGTTCAATCTACCTCTGCATATCCAACATCAATCTTTGCATCGGCGTGACACCTCCTCTTTCTCTGCCTCTTCCTCTCCCAGCCATCTTCCTGCTCTGATACCAAATGGTGTAGCCCAAAACCTTCAAAAATAACAATTCAAAAAAAATAACAGAATGCCAGAATAACAGAACTTCAAATTCTCATTAACTACATCCAACTACTCTCCCTCTACAATGAAAGAAAACTCCTACTTATTACAATTCCAAAAATTACCATATTTGGCAGATTTTTCCATTTTTGGTAACTTTTAAAACTCATCCTACGAATCTCAATTTTTCCCAAGAAAATCTCCCAACTAAGGCAAGATGAATTGCCAACTAACCCACGAAATCAGAAACACGATTTCAGATTTATTACAAAAAGAAAAACTCAAAAAATTGGAAAGAAATAAAAAAAGCTAATTTTGGAGGTCAAGATGAAATTTCAAGCTCCTGAAAAAATGTTTAAATGGACACCAACAAAGTTGGTAGAGTTGGAATTTCCATTAACTCTTCCTCACGCATCTGCTTGTAAAATTTCAGTAAAAACCCACATCGAAGTCAAAATTTATGACCTCTGGAAGTTGTTGCACATACCCTATAATGGAATCACATAACATAAAAATTAAATAATGATAAAGAGGGACCATTACATGATTTCTATAGTAACAATAGAAGATTTCTTTTTTGTAGAAATAGTCTAGCTAGATATGTATCATCTTAAAAAGGTACCTGCAAATATCATGTAAGAGAAGAAACTAGATTAGGTAATGAGTAGTCGAAATTATTCAATCTCTCATCTTATATTATTTGGTTGTATAATATACATGCATGCACCCTCTAATAAGAGGAGGAAAGCCAATTCTAAGACACTCCAGTGTATTTTTTTGAGGTATAGTGTTACTTCAAAATAATATCATCTCATGGAAATTAAAAAATAATAGATTTATGAGTTGATACATGATATGTGATGAGTCATGTTATTTGACACATTGACACACAATAGGGATTTACAACTTATTGGAATGAGAGAAGTATTGTACCTAGTGTTGTACCCAGGAAGTTTTAAACCTAGGTCTTACTCACACATGTTATTTAATATTACTTAGGGAACACATAGGATTTGTCCTTCTTTAAATGGATAGTTATCACTTTATGTCTAATTTCATAAGATTGAGATACTCGCCATAATATTATGCTATATGTGTCTTACCTTGTCATGTATAATCAAGGTTCTCTCATACATTGTATATCCATTCTATTTGCATTCTTGATAGGAATAGAGGTTGTTGTTGGCATATTGATCTTCTCATTTCATTGTGCTTTATGCTAGGCTTCAAAATCTTAGTTGACTATCTCCATAGCTAAACATAACATGTTATGAAATCTTTTTGGATACCTTTAATATAAATATTGTATTTTATTAAAACATTGAGTTACTCTTCTCTTGTGTTTCCATGAAAACATGAGAATCACAAAGGTGTGATAGAAGTACCAAATTACCCTAGGACTTTTGAGGCTTTATATTGCAAGTTAATCATAGATTGTTATTGCAAATCTGAGCATACCACTATATTCAAAAGATTCACAAAATTCAATGTATTGTTTTGTTTTGTTTTGTCCAAATTAAATATTGGAGGCCAAATCTATGGTTTGAAGTTGGGATGTAGTGACTAGATCTAGATGGTAGCTACAATTTCAAAGCATTTTGGGTCAAATATAACCCTTCCATCACATCCAAGAGGCCCAAGATCAAAATATCAAAATTCTTTTTGTCAAAATACTAGCACTTACCCTGGGACCTTAGAGAAAATTTTAACTATATTTTCATATGAATGTCATAAATATTCAATCCTAATGGTACAAAAAAAAATTAAATAATTAATATAATTTTTAAAAACTTTTAATGAAAAAAGTCAAAAATTAGTAAGAATAAAAATATAATAAAAACTATTTCCTATGCAATCCTCCATAGACCTATGTAGGTATAGCTATAGTTTTACTTGAGTGGGCCCCAAAGTGTCATGTGCAATAGCACCATTTTCCACGCATATAGTGAGCAAACATGCTAGTAGGTTCAACAATGCAAAATATTCCTAGGAATATAATTCACCAAGTCAACAAATATTCTAAAAACTACTCCATTAAGTGTTGACTAGAGCATATTATTTTATAGAGGAGAATGTTCTGCTCACCACTATGATAATGAGAGTAATTCATTTACTAATGTCAACAAGGTTATCCTATGTAGCCCACCCTCTTCAATGCAACTGTTAATTTGAAAGCTCAACTTTGTAAGGTCATATCTTGATCTTCTAGAATCCTTTTTGCAAAAAAAAAAAATTCATGTAGAGTAGAATTTTCTATTATTCATAATTTTGCAATTATATTTTAATTTTGATGCATGTGTTTTCTAAAAATTACATATTCTATTAGGTTTTATTAATTATTTCTCATTTAAGAACATTTTGGGGCTCTATTTGGCCTCATATAGTAACATTTCTTAGTGTCATTTTTTTAAAGTGCATTTTTTTATTTTACTTAGCTAGAGGGAATCCAAATTTATATTAAAAATTATTCATATTTAGACACTAGTTCTCAAATGGCATAATGTACATGACGATTCTAAAATTGTATAATGCTAAAATTTGTTTTGATATTTGGTGGATTCAATTGGACAAGATTACATTCATCTACATTGACTTATAAAGCCACAAGTTTCTCATGAAACTACCAATACTCGCCTATGCGAATGTAACCTCCAAGTAACTAAAAATTTATTTTACTCAACTATTAATCTAAAACTAATCTAATTAATGCAAAATGCCAATGTTCCCCCCTTATTATATTAATTTGAACAAGAGAAGAACATTGCAATCATTTTGAACCAAACCCTTCAAGAGAATTTGATGAAGTTCCTTCACCAATCTTCCTTGGTCAATCTTATCAAGCCATTAGGAATAATAATCTAGTAGAATTAACTACCCTTATCTTCAATTATGAAAGGGAAAGAATTGCAAGATCATGCACTTAAATAATAAGGACTACCCCAAAAATGGGCCTCAATAGTAAATATAGAAATTATTACCCTGTTTCTTGTGGCATTAATGTAATAGATCATTGTGGAAGCAATGTAATAAATCATTCCATTTGTGAACTATGTTATATACTCTCTTGAAGAATTATTTGTAGCATCCACTGTCAATCATAATGCAATGATACCTTACTCTTTGTGGTTGTTAACCATAGCTTTCATTGAGGAGAATTGCCTTATTATTCTATATCTTGTTAATATCATCCTTAACCAACACAAACCATGATTAAAAGTAAAAAAATGATATGAAACACTTCAAAAAAAATCTCCAAACTAATTTATTTTACTATCTAATGTACCATACCTCCACAAATTTTATCTATCATAGACCCTCCTTTAAACAATACACATATCAAAAAATATTTGTGTTTCCACACCTTTGCCTCTAAAGTATAAATCAAACTACCTTCCAGAAATCTCCATGTTAATGATTGTTAATGTTGCTCCATCAAGAAAATGTCTTCCTCTTAATGGTCATCAATCTAAAATTATTCCTAGATAACCTAGATGGAATCCTATGTGCCCTTTTCCTCTTCAAACATGGCATGGATCTCTCAATTCATGCCATGGGGTCTTGTTTGATTTGCCCTCCATGAAAATCACTTCACTGGACGTCAATTTTGCAAGAACAGGAAAAATTGCTCTAATACCAAATGAAAGTGTAAATGGCTAAAAGCTTTATTATTATTTGATGGATTCAATCGGATAAGATTACAATCACTTTCATTGGTTTATAAAGCCAAAAGTTGCCCATAAAACTGCCAAAACTCCTTTATGGGAATCTAACCTCCAAGTAACTAACAATTCATTTTTAAATATGTTTGAAGAGTATTAACCAATTTTCATCACAAGGATCCTTCCCAAAAATATCATATTGGAGTAAAATTCTCAACCAATGGCATGTATAATCAAAGCTCTACTCTAGAGGAATAAAAGATCAAAGCCATTTAAAGGAGTGGATAATTGCATATAGGTGTAAGAACTAAAGAAGTATAGTAATAAATACAAAAAAAAAAGGAGATATAAGTTCTCCTAATTCAAAAGGAATATGACATAGACACAAAGTCAAAAAAATGTATCATTTTAAAATTGTTTTCTCCAACATTATAATTCAATTTTATAAAGATTAAACTTTATATTTTGATCCTTCATTTTATTTATTTTATATTTTTACTATTTTCATATAAACTCTTTAAAAAATTGTTAACACACTCATACTATTTCTCAACATAATAAAATAAATTACAATATGAACAAATATTATAAAAAAAAAAGTTACAATTTTAATGGTTAGTGTGAAACTAAATTCTTTGAAGATGAAATTAAAATCATAAACTACCTAGTGATTGAAAAACTAGCCCTGTATCTTGAAAATATTTTAATCACATGTCTGAGTCAATAGTTTATGAAGTGAACTCCCATCATCGTCAATGCCCCAAGGAAAGAAAACCGAGACAAAATGTACGGATTTGCTGCTTTAATGTTTTGACTATTTAACCATCTTTCAATCAATATTTTGAATGCTTATACAAAATCTAAGGAATTCCTGACCTTCTAAAATTTACAACTGTTAATCTTTTTAATGTTTTAATGCATAAAAAATGCCGTCGGGATAAACCATCTGTCCTGTCAGCGAGACAAAGGCAAGGCAAAAAATGAGACAAAGGCAGGGCAATAAATGACGTTTTAGAAGCCCCACTGAACTGACTCTGAATTTTACATGCCGCTCAGAAAAGTTACATTGACAGGCAATACTGAATCAGGAAAATGTTTTACTATATATAATACTATGGCCTCAATTATTCAGCCTTATAAATAGAATGAAAGATGGTATCAGTAGCTTGACACATCCTCATATGGAAATTTCTGTTGGACTATTGAACCAGGATTACAGTAGTTTCTATGACAAGTGAATCTTCAATGGACCACTGAAATCTAAGCAATTCACAATCATTTAGAAAACAAAGAGATATATATATTCAATATTAATTGTACCACATCAATACATTAGTTTAGCATATATAGCTATAACATGACTAACTCCAACATTTGTAGTTCTTCACAATTACTTCACTGGCCTCTGGTATAGGGCTTATTGTATATATTTGCACATAGAAATCAGATCTAACAGCGTCCTCCATGTCCTCCATGGCCGCAATGAGGTCCTCTATGACCTCCATGAGGTTCACCTGGTCCTCCAGGGCCTCCCGGGGGAGGTGGCCCTCCTGGACCTCCCGGCCCTGGTGGTGGAGGACCTCCTGGTCCCCCTGGTGGCGGAGGACCTCCTGGACCTCCCGGTGGTGGTGGTCCTCCTGGATGCATTCTTACAACTTAAAAACTCTACTCTTTTCCTTTCTCTTCTTTTTCAATCTATAGCAAGCAAGCACAAAATGAAACCTCTGCACTCTTAACACAATCCACAGATGGTATTTATAGGGAAAAAATTATCGGATTCCCTACTTGTTTGACGTGTAGATGGATAAGAATTGAACTGTAGTTTGTGTGGCCCAAAATCTCTTTCCAATTTCCACGAGTTTCTCGCTACATACAAAGAAAGGGACAATTGGACGAGTTAATAATTTTGATTGTCGATTACGTTTTTCCCGTGAAGTTGATCGGCGAGAGAATTTTGTCGGTTGCAGTCGACGTACATTGATTTGATAGCTTTTGTATCACATGCAAACTTTTCCCATCTTCAATGAATGGCACTGCGAAAGAGGAGATCGAAATCGAATCCAAAGATTTTTTTCTTTAGTGCTGGCAAATTATCCATCTCGACAATCATGACAACCATGTGCTCTGTAGAACGATATGAAAGAGAGAGACAATGTGTGTTTATTTTATGATCTTATTGGGCCAAGTGTTAATAGATTCGGAAAAGGATCAGAAAATAATGCAGGAAAGAGATGATTTGTCGCACTATTCAAGATTGCTGACGTTGGTTGTAACAGATGTGAAAGAAGCAATAGTGTATGGATAGTGGAATCTTTAGAATAATAAGGGTATATTTTGGTTATTCTTGAACATATTTATTTTCAATTGTTAAATGGAAATTTTGGTCAATTAAAGTAGGCTGATGGATGATGGAATCTTTAGAACTAGTGATCACACTTTGGTGTCCAATGGATATGCTGAAGAGGTATGAAAGTTCAATCAAGAAAAAAATGGTTTGTATAAATTCTTTGTGAAAAAAATATTGATGTAGAAGTGATAACTACAAATCAATAGTGCATCCACTTACAATGACCCAAACATGATTAAAAAAAAACTCTATATCAAGAAGATAATCCTGCTCCATTACCAAAAGGCTCATGGTATGCTTGCAATAGGGAGAGAGGGAGAGAAAGGGATTAATATGGATTGAATTAGAGGGGGCGGAGAGGGGAGGGCTAAGGAAATAGAGACAAGAGATAGAGAGGGAGAGGGAGAGGAGGGGAGGGAGAGATAAAGAAAGACGAAGAGAGAGGGATAGATAGAGATGGAAGAGATAAATG
>MU226765.1:4951597-4964526 GCA_018584345.1 Thuja plicata
TAGAGAGAGAGAGAGAGAGAGAGAGAGAGAGAGAGAGAGAGAGAGTTTATGTCTGTGTAATAATCTATGGATATAAGATAGAGATAAAGCAAGAAAGAGATATAGAAATAGATAGAGAGGGGGGAGGGAGAGAAATGGAGAGGATAGAGGAGAAGTAGAAAGATATAAAAAGGTGTGATCTGGAGAGAGGGAGATATAGGTATAGAAAGAGGGAGAGATATAGAGAAATAGATATAGTGGGAAAGATAGATAGGGAAGAGAGAGATAGAGATGGGGGAGAGATATATGAGAAAGATGGGTAGAGAGATAGAGATAGATATGGAGAGGTTGAGGGAGAAATATAAATCAAAATCTCACATTATATTGGATCAAATTTTAAATTCATGGTTAGTGATCAATATTTATACATAAAAGCACCTCATACTTGTGAAATTAATGTTGCATAAAGTACATAGAATGTTCTAGATTTGAGACAGCATGTAAAGAGATTATTTGTAATTCTAAGGCAATTTATATTTCAATCCCATACTAAAATTAATTTTCTTTGAATCTATAGATGAGTATCTTTCTTTTTCACATTTATTTTCTATGATTAATATTTAATATTTAAATTCATTAATATTTATGCTTAAATTATAATTAAATCTAAAATATTTATGTTTATATAGATATAGCTTATGAGATTTGCTTAGACATTACAAAACTTATTAATTGTTAAGACATGTTTTTTTATCTCAACCCATATCAGTGTGAGAGAGACATCCTCCCTATGGCAACATCTAAAATTATTCAATATATTCATTTTAATTGTCTTAGTCACCACTTAAAAATTCACATTTAAATGTTTCTTTAAGATTTCAAATTTAAATCTCTATCTTAAAACACATGATCTTATTAACTCAACATACTATTTTACTTTACAATTAACTGAGCTTAAATATTTGATTAACTTTTTAATTTAAAAGGTAGAATAATCATTAATGTGGATTTAGAAAATCTAGGAGAGGCAAAAAAAATTAACTATAAAATATAGTAAATTACAATTATTAATCTTTTCAATGATACATGGGTATATGTTAAATCTAAAGCTCTTTCATGCCAAAAATAAATGTCAAGTATTCCATATTATAGGGTAACATGAAATGTTATTATATAGTCTTAAAAAGTAAGCACCCTTGATTAGGTGTTCATTTTAGCCTCATTTTAGTATGTATGGGTTCCCACATTGATTTCACATTCTCCTAATGCTTATTGGACCTTGAAATTAACATTATAAGACCTATATTGACTCAATTTGTTCAAAAATCAAGGTTAGCCCTTATTTCTAAGAGTGCTCCTCTATTTCTCCTCCAATCATATAATTCATTTCATCTCCTCGGCCCCATTTGACTTTTTATAGCCTTGGAATACTTTTATGACACCATAATGAGTTGTATTTACTTATCTTGCATTTACTGATTGACCGAGACCCCAGACCAAATTTTGGCCTATTTAGTGTGGAACACATCGTCACTGGTGATGTGTCCCTAGGACAAATCATCATTGGCAATGTGTCCCTAGGGTTTTGAGCCCAGATTTGGGGCAAGGTCTTGTCTCCAGGATTTTGCGGGAGAAAAGTTTATGTGGTTGGCCTGCCTGAGTTTTAACCCCCGAAATGATGGATTTATATAAACCCCCTATCTCTCTGTTGGAGTACAATATCATTGAGAGGGGGGGGCTTAATCAATGATATAAAACAATGTATCAATTTTTAAAATGAATTTTAAACAACAATTAAAATTAACTGAATAGAGATAACAATATAAAGATAAGACATGCACATAAAATTGTACCACAGGATATGTCCCGAGTAGAAACCCTCTTGGGAAATAAAACCACTCAAAGTGCCTCACTGGCTTAATCTGAAATATCTTTTGCAATTTTCCTCATTGGTTGTACAATTTTCCCACTAACAATGTTATCTTACTGATAGTCTTTTATGCCTCACTGACTTTACAACTCACAACAACTTTCCATATATACAGAGTTAGAAAATCTGATCTTGTATAGTCACCACAACCCAATACCATACCTCATTGCACACAAATGAGACCTTGTGTTAAACAAATGACATAAATATGTTAAAAAATTAACATAAACGTATTTCATCCAAGACCAAAATACATCTTTGTCTGCATATCTCATCAATATTTCACTGCTTAATATTATAGGATATCAAAAACTAATTCAAAAACTTATCAAGGAACTGAATTCAACTGTCTGAGAATGTCTCATTACATAATATATCTTTGTGAATGTATATATGTATTTGGTTCAACGTCATAATGGTCACTAATTACTTATCCTTGTTCAAAACTTAACAAACCTTTATGTCTCTTCTTTGAATATATAATATTATACTTGTGAAATATATATCTATCATAATCAAATAAATAACATATATTGTTTCCATCAATAAACAATTTTGCATTTATCTTTAATTCCCTGCCATTTGTTAATGATTGTAGCTTCGATCGGATGATTCCAATCGATGAAAACAAAAGTTTGAGTGGCCTATCAGCCTTAAATATGTGATATATATCCTCCTCTATTATCATGAAGCATTATTAATATTGGGGTAAAAGCACAAACATGTGTCACACTCTTATAAAGGAAAAGGTTAACATCACCAAAATTGTTCAACTTTAATGACATAAAAGTGGCATTTCTGTTTAGAATTTGAAGATTATGTAAAGTAATAAAATGTGTAAAAATGGATAAATTTTATGCCTATTATTTTTAATAATATTTTTGAACAAGAATTGATTTTATTTTTAATTTTTAAACCCAATTTTTAATTGCTAAAAATATTGAAAATCAGGGGGTCTAGTTCCCACCAAAAAACTACATATAAATAATTTGTTTTCCTCTGATTGAACAAAATATGCTATAGATGACATATATAGCCAGTGCAGGAAAAAAGAAAATTTATTTTTCGACGTATATTTTCTCCGTTATAACAATTCAAAGTTCAACTTACCCAAAATCAGCAGTTTTCATCTCCCACCATATTTTCCCTATCAAATCTATCCCAATCAAAAATCAAATTACATATTCTCAAAGAGGAATCTCTCCTCTAGTGAACCATATATTTTTAAATTTTTCCTGATATGATTTACTATTTCTTATCTTTTTCTAAATCAGCGTCTTCTCGAATGTTAAAATCCCTACTTGCAGTCTTTTATAATTATAATATATTATATCTAATAAAAATAATATAAAACTTATATGAGCATATTCCTGACTTTGAGCTCTACAAAAAGGTATTTTTAGTTTTGTTTTTTTAAATGATAGAGAAATTAGTTGTAGAAGTCAGAAGTTCTGTAATTTTGAAAATTTTGTTGATTTGGCTACCACATAGGATGCCACCTGAACGGTTTCAATTGAACCTATTTCAGATGAAAGAGATTTGGCTGAAATGGGTTATGCTGAAATCCCATGAGTACATATAAGCCAAATATTGTCTCTTCTACCATATTTGGCTTAAAAATACATATGGGGTTTTGGTCAAAACTATTTTGACCAAAATTATTTCAGTCGAAAACCCCCTACCACAAGGATGCCACATCGGTTCGGCCAAAACCCTTCCAGATGAAAAATTTTCAGCCGAATTCATTTGTTTTCTTAGCCTAAAGTGTGACACAGGTTTATTATTTTACCCACTGATGATAATCATTGAGATGACATATATTATATATACATTATATATATATGAGATATATATTATCCATATACATATATTATATTTATATATATAATGATGATAATACACTAAACAAGAGTTCATGTGTGACATCGACTATAATGTCGATTATGAGAATCAACATAATAGTCAATGAAACCAACAATAATGGAAATGCAAGAATCAATAAAGGCATAGTCAGTATCGACTGTGATGATCACAGTCAACATGGACTATGGTTATCACAGTTGATAACCACTATCATCCATACACATCATTGGTATCAAAGTATATATTGAAACATCGATATCGGTATCGATTATGATGATCATAGTCGGTATCGACTGTGTTTATCACAGTCGGTATCGACTGTGTTTATCACAGTCGATACCCATATGGATCGCCGTTATCAGATATTATATGTGAGTTGATTACTATTTTGACTATCTTGCATCATCGTTATCAAGTTGTAAATCAATCATTATCGATTAGATTCAATGGTATATGTTATCGCTAACAAATGAATGATTAAAATAATTATCAAGAGACATGTCCCTACATGAGACATGTCCCATTATATCATATACATACACATTGAAAGAGTAACTTGGAAAATACAAAAATCGACAAGTATTATTACAAGTTATAATAGAGATCCATATCAAGTATTTTCAAGAAAACAATTATATCATTATTGTATTTGAATTTCATAGTTTTCTATTAGATCTACATTATCATCATATAGGCAATCTCATAGAAGTTAGAATATTATTCTAACACTAGTGCACTATAGTTTCACTATACATACATCAAAGAAATAAGATAGAAAAATTAAAATTTCCTCTATTCCAAATCTGATCACATCTTAACATGGTATTAGAGATAACTTAAAGAAAAGATCCGATCAGAAAGAATTTAGAGGAGAAATCTAACTACCATTAAAGGCTATATAAAACTATAGTCAAGAAAAGATTTCCTAAATGACCGGTGGAGCTAATGTTTCAGAAGTGAAAATGGGGTCTGAGGATGATGCAGAGGGAGGTGAGGAAAGTGATGCGGATGGTGGAGGGTGTGCTCGGCGGGCATCCCTGGCTGCGGTGGAGACTAGAGGTTGCAACGGCGCGGGCAGCCTCTATTGTGTTTGGGGGGAGTTGTGTCTCCTCTTTCCTTGCGAGGGCCAATAGGCACTCAGCTATTGGCTCTCCTCCCTCTCTTCTTCCGGGGTCTGTGTTGTTAGAGGTCATTGCCTTTGATGATTTTTGCAATGGGGATATGGGACGATTTCTCCCTATTCCAATTTTTTTGTTTTATTTTTGGAACAACTAACATTGCTCTGAGAATGCGCACCCTCATTGTTCTTGTAGTTGCGTATTGTGGTGTGGGGAATCCCTCACAGATCTCTATGGAAGAGTTTGGGGAGGAGTAGATGGTTTTTAGGAGAGCAGGATGTGTGATGCCTTCCCTTTGCTCCCTATGGTATCTTCTCTATTCTTTCTGCCCTACTCATGGCAGAGGGTTTATTTTGTCTGCGAAAGAGATGCCCAGATGTAGAGTTATTGTATATTTTCACTGGTGGCTTGTTCATCTCATGACGAACGAATGGCTGAACCCTACTTGGGTTGTTTATCTCTTGCCCTATTTCTTTGTGTTGTCTTTGGTTGTGATTGGTTATCCCCTATTGCTGGAAGCTTTATGTTATAGGGATGAACTCCTTTTTGGCTTTTTTCCTCTGCACTATACTACTATCGAGGTGGAGTATAACCCTATTGAGGTGGGTGACTTTCGTGTGGCTCATTGGAGGTGGAGTCTTTCTACTCTTAAGTCCTCTTCTCTGTTGCTTCATGTTGAGATGGAAGATTCTATAGAGGTGAAGGCTCAGCCTATCGAGGTGGTCTGTGGCTACTAGGAGTAGATTACTGGTAGTGGAGTGTGGTTGCCTCTTTCATGTAGCCACATGAAATCTTGCTGGAAATGGCTAGGGGTTATTTTTTTGTAGACTGAAAGGGTTGTGTTGAAAATCTAGATCAGTGCTGGAGGTACCCTTTTGGTGTTGGAGGAGATCAATTCTGTCTCTAACAAGGAGGAAGAGGGAAAGGGTGTTTTCCCCTCTTTTTTCCCTTGGTATTGTTTGTTGTGTATGGTTGGCACGTGCCTACATATGGATGCTGAAAGTTTCAAGGGCCCATGTTGGAGGCTAGTTGTTTTTGGTTTGGGCTTAAGGCTGGTTTTGGGGCTTTGGTGCTCTTTGATGTTGGTATTGTTGGTTTAGGGATCCATGTTAAAACCCTGATGTTCTATATGGGGAGTTTTACAACTCCAGTTATTTTATTGGTGTAAGGTTTTTGTATGTTCTTTGGGCAGCTGGGGTTTTAGAGTCTCATCTTGGCTAGTTGATGGTAGTTTACTGCCTTTTGTCTATTGGTTTGTAATGTTCTTTCTTTAGCAGAAGTTTTATTTTAGTTGGGTTTTAGATTCCCACCAAAATCTTCTTGTATAGGGTTTCGGGGCCACTTCAAAACCTACTTTTACCCAAATCAAAAACTATAGTCAAGAAAAATGGTGAGTGGGGTTATATTTTAAGATAAACTAGAAGGTGCCACAAATTTCTTATCATGGAAATTCAGAATAATGATGGCACTAAGAGAAAAAGACTTAAACACATTTGTGGGAAGGGTTGTACCAATACTAGATGATGATAATAATAAGAAAACTCTATGTATCAATAATAACAACCAAGCCATGAAGAATCTAGTAGATGCAATAAAGGATCGTGTAGTTCCTATTAAATCAAAATTAGATACTGCATATTGAATGTTCAAAACTCTAGAAGACATGTATGAGATAAATAACACCAGTAGGGCTCTTCCTCTTAAAACACAACTACATCATGTCAAGATGAACAAAGGAGAAACAATCATGTCTTACTTCATGAGGATAACAAAGATAAGTGATCATCTATCCACTATTGGTCACTATATTAACAATAAAGAATTATCATTGTTGGCCCTAGATGGTTTACCTACTTCTTGGGAAGGATTCATACAAGGGATAAGTGTCAGACCCAAATTTCCTAAGTTTGATCGATTAAAGACCAATTGCATTCAAGAAGAAGCAAGATTGATTAATGTAAGATGAATCGGGAAAAACATTTATAATGGATAAATTCAAGTCCTTAATGTAAATTCCCACAAAAAAGGAAAGAGAAACAAATTGAAAAGAAAGAAAAGAAAGGAAAACCATAACAGGAAATCAAATAAAAGAAGAGACACGTCTAGAGGTCAAGTTCTAGGCATGATAAATTTGGACATCTTGCTATAAAATGCCCATACAGGATTAAGCATCAAGCCTCACTAGTAGAAGTAAGTAAGGATAAGGATGTTGAAAGACTTATATTCTATTCAGCACTATCAAAAGAGATATCAAATAGCAGATTTATACCTGGGTCATTGATAGTGGAGCCTCCTGACACATTACAAGATTCAGAGGAATAACTAGATAGTCTAGATGAAGGATCAAATGAAGAAGTCGCCATTGGAGACAATTCAAATTGCCCAGTAAAAGGAGTTGGAACTTGAACTATTCAACTCAAATAGGGTGTCTTTCTTCAATTAACTAGTGTACTATTTGTACCAGGCATCAAACAAAATCTAGTTTCCATATCACCCCTTGAAGATAAATGGTATCAGATTGCTTTCATAGATGGAAGGGTTATAGCATGGCCTAAGAACTCAAATATCAAGAAGGCACCTACCTTAGTGACTCGAGATGAGTGCCTATATAAACTATCAACTTCTCCCGCTCAAGCTTTAATCCATGATTTATCTTCTACTAATGAAATATGGCATAGAAGGTTAGTACCTCTTCACTTTCGTGCCCTATCTTCTATGATAAATATGGTAAATTTTATACCTAAATTAAAGCAAGATCATGAAGGGGTTTACAAGGGTTGTGCTTTAGGAAATAACTCCAAGGGTTTTTTCCATAATAGTGAGAGTAGATCCAAAAATATACTTGAACTTATCTATTCTGATTTATGTGGACCAATGACAGTAGCCTCGCTAGGAGGATTTTTTGTTAGTAATAACTGGGAGGGGGGGTGAATCAGTGGCCTCAAAATTTAATCCTTAAATCAACCCTTTAAAACTTATTACCACTTTTGATCCTCTAGTTATACTCAGTCCTACAAGATGAATGCCTTGAAATACTTATAACAATTTACTACTTGTCGGAATGCTTTGTAAATCTCTCTTCTGTATGTTTACCGATAAGCAGTCTTTCATTTATCGAAACACAATAAATAGCTAGAGTATACCGATCAATCCAGAATCGCATATGTGAAATGTAAAACAGTAAAGTAATGAAACATAAACACATAACACATGGACTTTTAACATGGAAACCCTGTTAGGGGAAAACCCACTGGGACCGGTACCCCAATTTTTTACTCAACTGAAGTGAGCTCGGTTAAGAACCAACACTGTTAAAGGTTACAAACACACTATTAGGTGTGACCTTGTTACAAGATTTAAAAGATAGTTTGTCACCTAGTATCTAGCATCTAATGCTACCATCCTTGATCAAACACTCACTTGGAATGTCAATAGGTATCTGGAATATCCAATGCTACTTTCTATGATCAAACTTTTTCATACTCCTTGGGATGTATCTCAATTACAAAAGACTTTTATGTCCTACTCGGGTAAGCGACTTGATGCTTCATGGTTAAACTGAAACATTAAATGATCTGTTCACACATACAACTTGAATTGCAGATTTTTAGCTCTATTTTAAGTGTATTACCTCTCTGATCAATATAATCAATTCTATACCTTTGCTCCACACTGTTCTTATCTATGATGATTTTTCATTGTTCGTCGGTGTCTGCAAAATCTAGCTCTTTCCTCAGCTTATTGATCAGGACTAAATGAAGACTTTCTTCTCCTTCAGAATTTCTTTAGCATCTTTCCTCTTTTCTCTTCACCCCACACACAATTCGTAATGAATTGGGTTTGTCTCTTTATAGACATGATTCATCGTTTCTTGGCTTTCTTGATTCTTGGTGTGATCCACAATTCTCGCCAATTAGATTTAAAGCAAACTCCATTTTTATCTCGTACAGATCTTCTTTCCAAATGGACAAAGCAACTTTAAATCCATTACTTATCCTCAAATTTATCTGGTTGATTAAAACAATGATAAGTATCAGTTAAGTCTATTTTTAGCTCTTGACAGCTAAGCATTTTGTCATTTCTGAACTCTTTGTTCTGTCGGTCAACACTTCAATTAGTCATTGGTGATAACTGGTTGTTCCATCGGTGTGACTTCAGTTTTCATCAGGATCTCCATCCTTGTCTTTTCCTTCAGGAAACACTGTACTTCTATCCATCGGGTTACTCTTTGCTTTTCTTTTCAGGTAACACTGTGACTTTTCTCGTCGGTAATGTTGTGCATTTTCTTGTTGGGTAACACTGTGACTTTGCTCTTTTACTCTGACCATCGGTGTGCACTCCATCGGTGTATACAGTCACTTTTTGAATACTTGAATTATATGCATTACTAATAGCATAGCCTTTGATTCATTGGTTCTTTGAAGTCTTTGGCAGTATGTCCATGACCATACAGATTATATCAAGTTGACATCAATGACACTACAATACATTAACTGATTTAATTCCTTGCATGATCATCAACTTAACATCTTCAAACATTCAATCAGTTATATTTCATCAATCTCTCCCTTTGGCATTGATGGGAACACACTATATTATTGCTAATACAATATGAAATATAAAAGTTGAAGTTCATCAAACTACCAATCTTATGTACTATAACTGATACAAATATCTGGTCCTCGGTAAGTTCATATAAATTAGATTTGATTCTTACAGCTTTCTTTCTATCTTCAATCCCTTCACTAGATAGATGTAGAATATTTCTTTCTCTGATGTTATGTGTTCTCCTTCTATGTCAAACTCTCTCCCTTTGACTTTTCTCCTTTCTTTTGATGTCTCTTGTCAGCAATTCTCTCCCTTTGCATGCACTCTCCCTTTCTTGTTACATCTCTCCCTCTGGATAATGTGATGGATATAATCTCTCCTTGATCTCCTTGAAGTATAATCTCTCCCATGGATATATTCTCTCCCTGAAGTGATAATATCTCTCCATAATCTCTTCCTGAAGTGATAATGGATATAATCTCTCCCTTTGACAGCAATTCCAAACAAATATGTTTGACAGCAATGCCAAACAAATCCTTTCTATCCATAATATACTCCTTGAATTTCCCAATACATCAAAAATATAATAACTCTGTGTTATATTATGGTGACTAATCAGGAAAGTGATTTACCTTTCTGCAAGGCATGGGGATTGTCTTATTTTTGGCCAATTTCTTGACTGACATGTTCTAACCCTAAAGTGGCATAAAATTGTATAAATTGGCTTAGGGTTAGGGTTTCCTCATAATATTAGACTTTGTTGTTTGGTGGACGTAACCTAGGGATTGGATGAACCACATTAAAGCTTTGTGTCTTGTGTTGTTAGAATTTAATCTTTACTTGTACCAATGTAAGTAGGAGATTCTTATGGAATCCCTACACCTATTTTGTCTTCTTGTACAAGTGTGAGGATAATTCTTTTATTGTTATTTCTTTTTTAGTTATTCCTCCTTATGAGGAATCCTACACTTGTCTCACGCACTATTTAAATGTGGCATACATAGATATGGGAGTTACCTCCTCTCTCACATCTCTATTAAAGAGATGTCTCTCCTTCTCTTCTTAGATAGACTAAGTAGGTTAATCCTCCTTCTTGAATACTATTGTATGAGCTTGGCTCTCTCTCTCTCTCTCTCTCTCTCTCTCTCTCTCTCTCTCTCTCATTCTTAGGGATTTTTGCCCATTATTTATATCACGGGGGTTTTTTCATGCTTTTTCCCCTTCAAAATCTTGTCTCCTTGTTGCTTGAATCTTTGGTGAATGCTCCTAGTCTTTTGCACTAATTCATGGTAAATCTTCTTACTCCTACTCATTGAATTAAACAATTTCCTGTCTCTCTTTATTTTTTGATATTATTTTAACATGGTATCAAAGCAGGTTGGTTTAATCCTCTATTGAGTTTACAGGTGAAGGAGCTACCATATCTTGGAGCACTCCAATATAGGAGACTCTTGAGAGAGTGTATTGCTAGTAGATTTTTTTTACTAATCTGATTGAGAGAAAAAAATTAAAATTGAAAATGAAATCTTTAATCTAACTATTTTTGCATGTTTTGGCTCTACTTGCATATTATTTCTCTCTAACAATCTGAAGGTTTTTTTTATTGATATATCTTTGTTTTATCAACATTTCATTTTATATTTCATCTATGCTTTTACTTTATATTTTTGTTATATCATTAGTGTAGCTTCAAACCAGAAGAAACTTTAACTTCAAGTTCCACGCGCTACCTATTTCATTCTTTGAGGTTATCTAACTGTGCAGGGAACTTCTCTTTTTTATTATTCAACATTCATCACTGCCTTCTCTAACATTGTTTTTTATTTCTGCAGTCAACATTCTTACTGATAGTGTAGCAAATATTATGAAATAATATTCTGTAATAGCTTTTTATTTCCTTTCTATTTTATTGCAGCTTGTATTAATATTTATTCATTCAAATATTGTGCAGCATATCTATAGTTTACTCCTTGGTTTATAGCGTAGAACTTCATCTTGGCTTGCGCAGCCACATTTAACTTTTAAAACTTATTCCATTCCTCTCAAAGCTTTTAGTGTATCTTTTTTCAGCAGCAACGAACTTCTAAGTCTTGTTTTAATAATATAATTATTATGACCATTGCACAGCAGTTTTTTTTAAACTAATGTAATATTACGTTTTCATTCTAACTATTGTAATATTACATGTATTTACCTTGCACAACAGCAACATTATTTAAACTATTGTAATTCACATTTTATTACTTTTGCATTATTTTTTAGCACAGCATTTAAAATTGTCCTCCATTTAACTCATTCGGTTAACTTTATATATGCTATCCAAAAATAACGTTTCTCCAGACTTTTAAAAACGTTTGGCCTAAAATCTTTATGTTACTCTTCTTTGCGCAGCCTTTACCATAGTTCATTACTTTGTATAAGTTTTAATCAACTGCTTTATTGTATAAGTTAACCGGTGATAAAAGTAATTTTGGACCAAGAAAGGAGTTTGTATTAGTTTTAAACAGTTGCTCTCTTGTTGCCTTCTACCTCATGTTGGGAGAGAGTATTTCAGCTGGAAACTTCTCCCCTCCTCCAATCTGATTCACTGGTACTTCTTGAGTGCAGGCTCCTCTCCTTTATTTCGTTTCAGCTTATCATTATTCCCTTCATATTCTTAACATTTTTTAGTATAGTTGTTGTTTCTCTTTATTTAGTTTTTCATCATTTCATAACAAATTATTATTCTATCTTTTTGCAGGTCTGTGGCAGCAATATTATTCATTTTTTCATCATTAGATTTCTTTATATGTCTTATCATTAGATTCTCTTTTCAAATTTATGCAATATCTGTTTACCAAAGTATAAAAATAGTTAAACGTTATAATCATTTTTTTTTTTTAAATCGTTGCAGGCATATCACTTTTCTAACATTTTTTAAATCATATCATTGCAGGCAAATTATCTTTCTTGCGGGTTTTGTTTTTTAAAAAAAAATTATAGTTGCAGATTAATTATTATTATTTTTTAAACTGCAGGATAATCATTGAATTTTTTTTGCTATATGCATGTAAGATCTTTTGTTTTCTCTCTTTTGCAGGTTAATCATTTGATTCTTGCTATATTGTTAGCAAAACTTCATTTAAATTTGTTTAAATTTAATATTATTTTTACTTTTATCAAAATTTATTCTAATTTTTTTATCAAAAAAAATTAATTGGTTATTAATTTGGTCTTTCTTAATATTTTCTTAATTCATCTTTTTAATGTTTGTATCTTCAGTCGTATGATCATTAGAATACATATAATATATGTTGATTAATAATAATATAATATATATATGTTGTATTATTATTAATCATATGAAATTTAATATTTAATATTTTATTATTATATTATGATTATTCTTAATTAATAATTGATTGATGAAACATTATAAGATTGATTAAATTATAATTAGTTGGAAGAGGTATGTCCTTTCTTATAAATAATAATGAATAGACATGTCCCAT
>MU226765.1:4976304-5009717 GCA_018584345.1 Thuja plicata
AACATAGACATCTCAAACTCTTTGCTCATTTCATTTTCAAATGATTTGCATAGCATATCATTGCCTCCAAATATGATGTCATCAACAAATATCTCAGCAATCAAAATGTTAGCATCAATATCTTCCTACAAATAAAGATTACTATTTTCACTAGTCCTTACAAATCCAATACTTATAAGATAGGAATGAAGTCTTTCATACCAGGCTTAAGGTGCTTGTTTCAATCCATACAAGGCCTTTTGTAGTCTACATACCATGTCCCTCTTGTATGGATCAACAAACCCTTCTAGTTGTTCAATGTATACCTCTTCTTCAAGTATTCCATTTAGGAATGCAGACTTGACATCCATTTCATATACCTTGAATCCTTTACGTGCAGCATAAGAAAGTAATATTATCACTCCTTCTAGCCTAGCAATGGGTACAAAGGTTTCTCCATAGTCAATCCCTTCTTCTTGTGCATACCCCTTGCATACTAGTCTTTCTTTATTGTTGGTGACTTCTCCATTCTCATTCAATTTATTCTTGAATATCCATTTTGTACCAATGGCATTCTTGTCATCTGGTCTCGGTACAAGTGTCCATGTCTTATTTTTCTCAACCTGCTCAATCTCTTCATTCATAGCACTAATCCATTCATCATTATCTAGAGCAGCATTGACATATTTTGGCTCATAATCACAAATAAGACATCTTGTATTTAGAGACTTACTTGTGGTTCTCATACCAGCCTTCTTGTCTCCAATGATCTGGTTCTGTGGATGGTTCCTTCTGACATATCTTGCAAGTACAAGTTTAGCTCTTTGTCTATCATATTAATCATCATTTTGTCCTTCATTTTGTTCTCCATCACTTTGTGCATCATCAATATTTGCAGCCTGATGGTTGGGTGCAATGATCTGTTGCTCGGGAACTCTACATTGTTGGTCGGGTAGTACCAGGTTCTTTATTGTATACAAACCTGTTGTAGTCCTCTAGTTCTTTTGTGCTTTCCTTTTCATTCTTCTCTTCAAATTCACCTATCTTTACATTTGCACTTTCAACAATTTTGTTAGAGGATTTATTGAGACATTTATAAGCCTTTCTCTTGGTGGAATACCCTAGAAATATTCTTTCATCACTCTTGGAGTCAAGTTTTCCATTTCTATCATCCTTTAAGATATAACATTGACTGCCAAAAATTTTGAAATAACTCACATTGGGTGTGTATCCATACCATATTTCATAAGGTGTCTTCTTTGTGTCTTTCTTCAATTGTACTTTGTTCAAAGTGTAAATATCTGTACTGAAATCTTATCTCCAGAAGATTTGGGTGATGCATTTCTCTATCATCAGTGTCCTTGCACAATCAACTATGGATCCATTCCTTCTTTCAGCAATTCCATTTTGTTGTGGTGTCCTTGGTGCAAAAACCTATCTTTTGATTCTATGCTCATTACAAAAGTTAGTGAATTCATCTAAAATAAATTCCCCTCCTCTATCTGATCTTAAGCATTTCAGTTCTTTACCACTTTGTTTTTCAACTATTGCCTTGTACCATTTACACATCTTGAATGCTTCAGATTTATCTTTTAGAAACATTACTGTCATCATTCTAGAGTAATCATCAACAAAGAGAATAAAATATATATCTCCATAATAACTCTTTGTCCTCATTGGTCCACATAGGTCAGTATGGACTAATTCTAGAATGGCATCAAATGTATGGGTTTTTCTTTTGAAACTAGACTTTGTCATCTTACCTTTTTGACAATTCTTACACATGATATTATCGGGCTTGGTCATCGTCAGTAAGCCTCTTACATTTCTCTTTTTTCTTATCTTTATCATGTTGTCAAATTTCACATGACACAATCGTTTGTGCCACAACCATATATCTTCATTTCTATCCATTAAGCAAGTGGTGTCAGTATCATTCAGATAGAATAAGTTACCTTTTGTTTGATCACCGGTACCAATCAGATTTCTTGATTCATTGAAGATATTTGCCTTCTTATTTTCAAATGCTACTTTGTGACCTGAATTATTCAACTAAGAAACACTCAATAGATTATAATTCAATCCTTTTACCCAATAAGAATTTTCACATTTTATCAATTTATTCAACATTATAGTTCCTCTACCTTCAACTAGACAAGGTGTTTCATTACCCATTCTTACTGATCCACCATTATAGTATTCAAAAATCTCAAAATTTTGTTTATCACCGGTCATATGGTGATTGCAGCCACTATCTATGATCTAGACATCATTTTTACTAACTTTAGCTATGAGTGTAGTTTCTACATACCTTTCTTCATCTTCATCTGAATCATCTTTTACAACCACAAACACCATCTCGATGTCTTCATCAAATTCGGTGTCAGTGTCATCATCTTTGCATTTTTCTAGGTAATTGGCCTTCTTTCCTTTGTCCTTGTAGTCTCAGGTATCTCTTCTTTCTGATTATCAGTTGCTTCTGTAATCACCTCTGTCATACTTCTTTTCAAATGACCTGTCATTACTTTTGTCATCTTTTCTTCTGTTAGGACATCTTGCAGAAAAGTGTCCAATCTCTTTACAATTAAAACAAAAAAGTGGTAATTTACCTTTGTATTTACCTTTTCCTCTCTTCATTCTTCTAGCCATAAGTGCTTCAATTTCATCAAGATCTTCTTCTTCACTTTCACTATCAATGTCTTTTCTCATAGTGTGTTTATGACTTGATGTACTTGTTCTCAAAGAAGATTTGAATGCAGACTCTATGTTTGGTAACACACTATTATCAAAATTGTTCATCTCAAATGAAATCAGTCTTCCAATAAAACTATCTAGATTAACATTTCTATTTGCTATTGCTCTCATTTCTTGTATGGAAAATACTCTAATAGCATAAGTAGGCAGTAAGGTTCTTAGAATTTTACTTACCACTATATCTTCTTCTAGTACACCTCCAACTCCTCGGATAGCATTGACTACCTCTTTGATTCTTTTGTTGTACTGTGTGATGTTTTCACCCTCTTTCATTTTGATATCATCAAAATTTCCTCTAATACTTTCTACCTTGGCTCTCAAAACATTCTTGTCACCACCATGTACAAGCATCAATTTGTCCCACATCTGCTTTGTAGTCTTGCAGGTTTTGACATCTTCAAATTCAGCATCGAAGAGTGAGGAAACAAGCTCTATCATCATGCAGTTGTGCTCATGCTTCTCTCTCATTTTTTCAACTTTTGGTGCTCTTGTGGGAAACACATATTCGGTATCTAAGTATTGAGTAACATAATTTCCAATACCTGATAAGTGGATTCTTATTGTGCTCTGCCATGAAGCAAAATTGTCTTTGTACAACTTGGGCACATCTCGTCTATTCATCTTGTGATATTTTTCTTAGGTCTTGAAACCTTCCTTCTAATCACATGAGCTTTGATACCAATTTTTAGTAATAATTGAGAGGGAGGTGAATCAGTGGCCTCAAAATTTAATCCTTAAATCAACCTGTTGACGGGGTTTTGCTGACCGGGTCTGCCAATAGTCATAAGTTGTCACTGGGTACCGGAGGTACTGGCCAACTCCACCTGCAAAGGTTATCCAGGGAAGTTAGATTCCCTAGGCCTTCAAGCACTTGGGTATCGGGTCACGACGGTGCGGGGCTCGGTTGGGAGAAGTGACTATTTTCGAGGGGGGTAGCTGATTTCTTCAGCTCGTTCTCTCTGGAGATTCAATGAGGTAAGGTTTCCCCTAGCATACTACACTTAGAAAATAAAATGAAAAAGATCCTGCAAGGTTAGAAGCACTTCATCTAACTATAGTTATGTTTTAACATTTTGGACGTCAATAATACTCTGATATACTACACTAAATACTGAAGAAATACACAACCATTAGCTAGTATTTTATCAGTAGCAACGGAAAAGAGGTCGTTAATCTATTTGACATATCAGAGTAGAAGACATAAAGAATATGAAACATAAAATACCATTAACTCAGAAGCATGAATGCCAACAACATCATTGCAAAGAATTCTACCTTCTTCATTAATGTCTCTTCCAGCAAGCACTGGTGTGTGATACAATGGTGGCTCCAAGGGAGCGTCTAACTAAAGAAAATAGAACAATGGAGCATTGAGCTCCGCAACTAGAATGAGAAATCACCTTTCTATTACTGTGGACAACAAAATCATCAATTTTGCTGACCCTTGGAAATGGGTCGGTCTCACTATTTATACACATTCTCTTCTAACCCTAACCCTTACCCTATTTTACATCATGTTTTAATAAAATACATTCTCTGGGGGCCGGTACTACCTGCGCCACCCTATAAAAGACCTTGAGATAGAATAGGCCTGACATGCCAGAAGAATGAGACAAGACTATATAGTAGAGGAATCGACCTCGAGAAGAGAGCCAGGAAGGAGAAGGAAGAAAGTAGGTCCCCCGGGGATCGAGGCTACATGCCTCATAAATGGAAAATGTGGCACCCTGTCTCTGATGAGCTAGGTGTACCTCTGAACGGTGCCTCGATAAGACCACCCTATCAGAAAACCAACTATTGAGTTGACACCCCCTTGATGTAGCCAACTACCTTCTGACAGCCTTTATTAACCACTCCTGAAAGTGACCGATCGGCCTCGGGGACCGGGACACGGATCACTCGAAAGAATACAAAATTTGGGAGACACGGATCACTCGAAAGAATACAAAATTTGGGATTCGAGACTCTGAGATCCGGGAACTTACATTCCCAAAAGAATAAAGGATACTAAATGTTTGGGTTTTCTCTGGCCTCCGGAGAAAGCCTAAGGTTGTTTATTATCATTGAAAGCCTGGAGGAGGTGGGAGATGCCATCTTCATCGATATCCTTCAGGCCGGCCCTTTGGTACTTAGCCACCTCAATTTGTTCCCCTAGGTCTGGAACATTCTCCTTAAATTCATCAGCCATTTTTTCTGCGTCATGACCACTAAGCACCATACGAGTTAATTTTGTCATTTGGGCACCATCTATCCCCTCTGTGGATTGATATCGGGACTTCATTATTTCATGAAAACTCCCCAAAATTGAATCCTCTAGCGTGCATGTATCTGTACTGAGGGGGTCAGCCCCGAAAGTCTTTGCTACAAAAGACTTGTATAAATTGAAAGAATATTTTACTATATTGACTTTATCCTGTAGATTCCCTACCAGTTGCTTGGTTACCTCCAATGTGAGGTCAAGTCTGGAGTGTTGGGTCCTCACAACATCAAATGATTCATCCCCCAGAATTCTGGATTCAGAAACCATTTCCTCTCCCAAGCCGAGGAGTTTTTCAAGCTCTACCTTCCATGCTTGATAATTTTTGATATCACCCTCCCACAGGTCAATAAGAGTTTCTGCCTGGTGTAAAACATGTCGGTTCATATATAAGTCTGGGAGGGTGGATACCAGGAAACGTCGGGTGTTCCCTATTTGCAAGGCAACCCACTCGTCAACTACCTGGGCCTTCTTCTTCATTGTTCGTAGGGAGTCTATGTTGCTCTGTAGTAAATCTTCAGATGTGGAAGCCTCCAGAGGAGCGGCATTGATAGGTCAAGCTAGCTCAGTAAGAAACCCCATAAGGTTTGCATTTTTTTCCTTTTCTATTTTGAGCCTTTGGGCTTCCTTTTCATAACGGGCCTCCACTGCCCTAGCTGCCTCCTTTAGAAAATCCACCTTGCCCTCTTTTCCCCTTTTTCCCAGTGATACCTCTACAATGTTGTAATCTCTGGGTTCTGCGGTTTTTTCATCTATGCCTAGGGGAGGTGTCGCCACAATGGCAACTTTTTCTCCGCCCAGCCCGGTTCAGAGAGTATGAACTGTCTGGGCTTTCTTGGCCTTCGGTGGGGCCTAGACCTGAGCCATCATTTCGGCCAGCGAGAGAGGGGTTCTGAGAGTGGACAGAGATTTTCTTTTTCTGCTCTCTACTAACCATTAAGGTGGCAGGGGTGGATTTTCTGCCAAAGTCTATTCTCTTGCTTCTTCCCTGGTGTCCTGCAGCTGCTGCTCCTCAGTGGTGTGGGCCTCATCTGTCTCTTTCCCTTTGTCTTCTTCTTTATTAGTAATATCTTCCTCAGCAACATCCATCTCCTCAGCCTTGTCCTCTTTATCTATTGCTTTGTCTGGACTTCTGTTGGCTTCTTCAGAGATTTCCTCTTTGTGTTTCTCTTCTTGTTGCTTGGCCTCTACCGCCGGGGCTTCTTCTTCTATCGGCACAACCTTTGGTAGTAGGGGAGGTACTGGGCCAAGATTTAAAGTTTGGGCCGCGGTAATTACCTACCCAAAGGTCGCTCCCGGGAGTGGCGCTTGGAATGTAACGGCTGGGGTTATGGTTATTCCCAAGGTCTGGTTCCCCCAAAAAATGTCATTTGTTCATTCTACCTTTGTTGGTCCACCCCCAGATCCTGCATCTCTGGAGCCTCGGAGGCAATCTCCGGCTCCAGCTCCCTTTCTTCTATCTATTTTTCCTGCTCCTGCATAGGCTCTTGTTTCGCGGCTTCCTATTCTGTAGCTTCTTGCTCTACCTCTGGGACTTCTGCCTCCATTTTTCTAGTGTCCCCCTACAGGTTTCTGAACTCGTCGGTTGCAAAGACATCATCAAATCCCTCCTATGAAGGGGGACTGGCCGGGACTTCGGCAGGCTCTGTTTCCTTTTCCGGCTCCGGGGAACTGGAAGAGAGGATTTCTACTTGTGGGGTCTGGGACGTACCCAACCCCGGCTCTGCCTTAGGCTTTTGGTTAAGCCTCTTCTTTCTTTGGGTAACCAAGGGTGTCTTTGCATCCCTTATCACTGTTTCTTCTGTTGGATCCACCCCCGTTGCCTTCACCATTAAGGCTTCCAGCGACCGGGAGGAAGAGGGACGAATTGGCCTGGCCATGAGTACTGGAGTGGCCAGCCATGTTATTAATTTCTCCCTCATTTGTTGGGAGGCTGCCACTGACTACCTTATTTGTTCCTTTATGGGGACTTCTTGCATAGGAGGGGTCGTATTTATTCCTTTTCCTTTATCCACCCTCTGCGAAGAAGTCCCGACCCCCGGAGTTAATTTTGGTGCTGGCTGGGCTGCTCGGCAGGTACTTCCAAGGCACACCTTCTTGAAGTAGGAATGAATTCACTCAACCACCTCTCGGGTGAAGTCCTCAATTATAGGCCCTTCCTGAGCATCCCAATTTACCGATGGGAGGGTCATTGTATCGATCCCCTTTGCCTTGTACTGGGAATCGATAGTGGGGTCGGCGTCTGAGAAGTCCTCTGGGAACCTCCGGAGCTTCAACCTTTCCACCATGCATGTCGTCATCCTGACGTAGTGTCAGCTCCGCACCTCCATGTCATCCTGGAAATCTTTCCAGAAATCCTATATATGGTAGTGATGGGGCTCTAAAGCCCAGGGAAGTGCCGCTGCAATCTTGCCGTGCGGATCAAAAAAATTTTGCGCCAAGTAGAATTCTTCCAAGTTGTAGCTTTTTAACTCATTATCTGCCTCTTTTGTGGCGGCCAAGCTGCATGATTAGTTCTCACAGATGATTGGGAATGGAATATTGGGTATCTTCTTTAAGGCAAAGAGTGCATGCAACTCCATTATCTACCTTTAGTATTCCAAGAGCACGATCTTGTCCCCACAGTGTTTGGGAAACAAGTAGGGTTTTCCAGAAAAGCCGGTGACCCTAATATAAGTGTGCTATTGGAATTGGATGTAGTAGTGTCCATAAATCTAGACCAAATTCATTGCCTCTGTGGATAGGTTGCATCCTGCATCTTGGGTGGGTGTGAGCAAGTGATAGTAAACGAACACATCGTTTACCCGATAAAAACTGGGGAAGTTGACCTCCCATTGAACCTGCGGGAAATGGTCCCACGGTGCCTTTTGTCCCAGGCCCATCCCGAGCACACTGTCTGTAAGTAGCCGATGGGCGTGGGGTCTCTGCTTCGCTAGGGCCCAGAAAATATAGGAAGTCATGTAAAATTTCTTTTTCCTGGTCAGTTGGAGGAACTGGAAGTTGACGTGGTTTGAAATTATAGCGGCCCAGTCGAAGTATCCTCCCTTGGTGGAGATGCCGAGGAGGAAGTAATACATCCATTTAGAAAATTCTTGGGCAAAGGGCTGCCCAAAGACCCGGGCCAACGCTATCATTCCCATCTGAATGCTCTCTTTGAACTCAGACCTGGGAATTTCTATCTTCATCTGCTTAGGGTCCCTCTTTGGAACCTTGAGCCAATGAGCGTTCATGTATATCCGGGCGGCATCCTCCAACTGTGTGAATTGGGCCAAGGCATCTGACCTTGTAACCATAGAAGACTTGTCAAATTGAGGGATCCCCAGACCCGCCTGGAATGTGTCAGGGTCAAGGGTTACCAGAGGAGTCGGGTACCCGGTGGGTTCTGTGGCTGTGAGCATAACAGCCTGAACAAAAGAGTTGTAATTGGTGGCCAGCGTTAGGATAAGCTCTGGAGATTATACAGAGCATGGAAAATAGGCTGCCTTAAGGATCCCGGAGTCCCCGACATTGATGGCCAGCTAATCTCCAGCCTGTCGTTGGTTGTACATCATTTTCAGCAAGGCCTGCATTTCTAGCCATGTCCCGACGCTGGCGTCGATAATGAGTTTAACTTTGGACTCGATCTTTGAGCCCATAATAACATTGTCTTGCACGAACTTTATGGGTAGGGGCAATTTCTCCAGGTTCCTTTCCATTTTGGATTTAACCGCCACCCTGGTAGCCATCGTAGAAGGTAGCTCTGGACTTCCGGGTGGAGAGGATGCAGATGCTTCAGACATGTTTGGAAAGTTTACTCTAGAAACCTACAAGGCAAAGTGACCATCAGAATGTATCGACAAATAAATACTCTGGGGTCCAGAGATCTTACCACCGTGATGCATACTTCTCCTGAAAAGTTAGTTTCATTTAGAGAAAACCCGAAAAGCACATGCATTACATGAACTTAAGATTTTACTAAACATCCAGGCACTGGGAATTTTATCACGTTTGGTAAAGACACGGGATGGATGATGGTAGGGGACCCGAAGCTTGGAGAAGTAACCGTTGGTGAGGATGTGTAAAAAGGAAAACCATCAAGCCCACGTGGGTGCCACATGCATAGGTATTAAATAGGAGTTATGGTGATGACGGTGGAGCCAACTGTCCGAACGTGCAAAAAGTGAAGGCCACTTGGATGGAATTAATTGCATGCATGGGACATAAATGAGGGCCTGGCTAGTTTTACAGAGGAGAGAGAAAATTGCCTGTTTGAAACTGGTCGAGAGCTGAGTTTCAAACAGGTGGTTTTCTGCCCTGAAATGAACTTACGGGCAAAAAACTAGTGACGCAGGCAACTCGACCACCTTGCTAAGCTGTCTAAAAAGATATACATAAGATATACATGAAGAGCTGAGGGATATATACATGAGGAACGAAAGGATATACAACAAATATACACAAATGTACACATATATACACCGCAGAATGACATCTGCGGGAAACCAGGCAAGGCATGAAGTATATATAGCTGTCTACATTATCTACAAACCAACCACTTCTACGTAGAGGGTAGACAACCCTCTGGCAGAGCCGACCCACCAACAGGCGGCAAAACCAGAAAAAGGAAACAAACAGAACTGAAAGACAACAAACAAAAATAAGACGGAGAGGGAACACCAAACAAATAAAAAACTGGTGGGAACAGAGACACCAACCTGAGAATGCCGAAAGGAGAAGGAAAGAAGTCACCACAAAGGCTCTGCAACAATTACAGCTACCAAACAATCACAACCCGTCACCACTAAGCACTCACAATCGCCTGAAAAGGATGGAATTGTTTAGCATTGATTATCGTTAATTCTCTGTAAATCACTCTGTAATCACTCTAAAATCGCTCTAAGTGTTTGAATGTTTTAATCATGGTAAATGTGAAAGTGACAAATAACATCTATTTATACCTGTGGTAAAAAGGTGACCCACCTCCTTCCGACAATCTCTGGACAAGCAAACCTCCAGACCCCGGGCCTGGGGATTCCCCACGATAACCACCTTAAGAACACTATGGCAAAGAATCTTAGAGTCTGGAATCCGGCTCCCAACGAAGAACAACCTCCAGGACCGGGGTCCCAGAGACAGAAAACTGACCAAACAAAACACGACAACAGGGAAGAAAACCCCAGAGAAAGAAAACAAAAGGAGAGGGCAAGAGCCGCAAGCAAGAATAACAAAAATAGAAAAAGGGGTACCCAAGATTTTGCACACAAAATGTAGGGACGGGGATGCAGGGCATAACAAATGGTGACTATCTAGGAAAAATGCCTTAGCACATTTGAGAACTACAGAATCTCTGGTTAGCAAAACTGGAACAAGCCATTTTCCGAGGTATCTGACAGGCCAAGAGCAACATATCTGAGAGAATCTAACCACATGGAATCCAGTCCATAGCCCTTCATTAGTGGTGTCATGTGTGCTTTGGAAGGAAATCAAGCCGATGACCTTTGGGAGGAGTAGAGAAGAGGCACTAATTACATCGAACCAGTCATCAATTTGCTCATTTCTCTCAGAGACCAGAGTTTCATCCTGCTTTCCCTGTGTCTAATTATTTTGTTTTTTTCTAGGTGGGAAGGTGGTACTTCTTTCACCATTGAACTTAAGCTTAGCTAATTTCAATGGCGGTACTTCTTTCACCTGTCCACCTATACTTAGATGTTCGAAAAGGGGATAAAACTCTGGACCCGGATAGAATTCCTTAAAGTTTCAGACCTGGGTCAACCAACTAGTACAACTGATCTACCCTCGGCGTGTCCGATTACTTGTTCCTTATATTACTTGTGTTCACTGATTGCTAGACTCCCAGAGACAACACCCGATGGAGATTTCTCAAAATGTGCCACATCCTATGAAACAACCCCGGAGACCAGGCCGGCTCTACTATGCTAAAGATAGATTCTAAAGTTCACCATGTCGCAGACATCGTACCAGAAACTTTACCGCATTTATGCAAAGCATTCCAATTACTACAAGATAGAACAAAACGTCGGGACCCCAGAAGAAAACCAAAAATGAAAACAAAAACACCAAAAGAGGACTGCCCCGGAGGGTAGCCGACAAGGATATTTACAAGACACGGTACCTCGCAACAAGGCACCCGGAAGAAATATTTACAAGTGGAGGGCTTTACATAAAATACAATTTTGGACAAACTTATCCTATTCGAAGTACTGCTTGAGAAACTGTCCACTAACAGGCAATGAGACAGGTTCACCAGTCAGGGTGTTAAGGCAGTAAGTATTTGCCCCGCAGATTTTTGAGATTAGGTATGGTCCGAGCTAGAGCCATTGGAACTTGGTATGCTTTCCTTAATTTTCCCAGGCCTTGTCCCACAACAGGACCAGATCTGAAATCTGAAAAGCTTTGTATTGGGCTCTTCTGTCAAACCATCATTTTACCACTGCTTGATGACGCGTGAAATATTCAAGGGCTGCATCTCACTGTTCTTCCATTCGCACCAGATTTAAGAGCCGAACCTCCATAATGTTGTCCCTGTTGCTAAATTCCTGCATAAACTATAAAACTAGGATCTGTAAGTTAACCGGGAATACTGGGTTCTGGCCGTAAACCAGATGGAACAGGGATGTTCCCAAGGTGGCCTTGACACGAATGTGATCCACCCAGAGGGCGAATTTCAACTTTTGATGCCAATCCCAGGGATTTTGTTCTAGCAGGTGTTTGATCACTTCAAGTAGATTTGTATTCGTTGATTCAGCAATGCCATTCCCCTGGGGATAATAGTTGCTAGAAAATTTCAAAGTGATCCTCCGGTTGTACGTCCATTCGAGTAACTATGCTAAAGAAAATTCCAAACCATTGTCACACACCAAAGCAAAGGGCATTCCAAACCTTGTGACGATGTTTTCTTCCAGGAATTTGATAACTACGTCTGTCGTGTTGTTTTTGCACGGTATAGTCTCAGACCACCGAGTGCAGTAATCAGTAGCAGTGAGAATATATCGGTGATTGGCAGACGAGTTGGGGTTGATTTCCCTGATGAAGTCAAATTCCCACTAGGCAAAGAGCCTAGCCTCGAAGACTGGTTGTAAAGGCATAGCCGGGTTACGCTCGTGATGCACCGTGGTTTGGAAAGTGTGGCACTTTCTAACATGAGTGTAAACATCTTTGAATATACAGGGCCAATAGTATCTAGCCCAAAGGATCTGATGGGCAGTGGCGTCAGCTGAGCCATGCTCGGTTCCAAACTACCCGTGAAATTCATCAATCACCCTTACAACTTGGTCTCTGTCGATGCACCGAAGGTACACTCCCTCGTAGTTTCTGCGGTAGAGCGTGGAGTTTTTGATCATGAAGTGGGCACTTTTCATCCAAAGGGCGCAGCGTTTATGGGGAGGTAATCCCTCTGGGCATTTTTTATTTAGTAGAAAATATACCAAATTGGTATACCATGGGTCTCGGGTAATGGACTCCACTATGTAAGCTTGACATTCTATGCGGGGAGTCTCTTCTGCCATCGCTCGACTTAGTCCTTGGCCCTGGACTATCTTCATGGGCTGCATTTCTAAGTCATATTCCTGGAGGATGGCCATCGATTTCCACCGTCTTTCACCCAATTCGCTCTGTATCAGCAGAGACTTGACGGCCTGGTCCAGAATGATAGCATGTACCTTGCTCTAGAGAATATAATGCCAGAATTTCTTCACGGCGCGAACTAGAGAGAAGGCCTATTTTTCTAGTGATGAATATCAGACTTTGGCATTCTTGAAGGGGGAGCTCATGAAAGCTATTGGTCGTTCTTCCCCTTCAACCTTTTGAGTCAACACTGTCGCGGCAAAATACGGTGAAGCAAAGGAGTAAATGTAAAATAGAAGGGAATAGTCCGGACTAGCCAGGACAAGTGCTTCCGTTATTGTCTATTTGATTTGGGTGAACACCCGCTTTTCTTCAGGACTCCACTCAATCTTGGTATCCTTCTTCATCATCTCATTGAGTAGTTTGACTATTTCTGCGAATCCAGTGATGAACCGCCAGACAAAGTTGATCTTTCCGAAGAAGGAATGCATCTCTTTCTTACTGTCGGGCATTTGTAAGTTTAGAAATGCTTCGACTCTCTCAGGGTCGATGGATATGCCCTTCTCAAAGATGATATGCCCAAGCAACTTCCCTTCGGTGACCCCGAATATGCACTTCTTTGGGTTGAGGGATATCCCATACCGGTGACATCTCTTGCAGATCTGAGTGAGATGGGCGGAATGGTCACGCCTATCCTGAGAAAAGATGGTCAAGTCATCCATGTAGATGATTATACACCGATTCACAAGGCCCTCGAATGCAATGTCCATGGCCTTTTGAAATGTAGCCCCCACATTAATCAGACCAAAGGGCATTCTCTTGTATGAAAACGTTCCCCATTTGGTGGTAAACATTGCTTTCTCCCTGTCTTCATACTTAACCATGACCTGGTTATATCCAAAGTATCCATCCAAGAATGACATCATCTGGGATCCATTCACTATCTGTAACACCTCATCCAATGAAGGGAGAGGGTGATTATCTTTCTTGGAGGCCTTATTCAAGTTTCAGAAATCTACGCAAAGGCAGATCTCACCATTCTTCTTTCTCATAGGGACTAGATTGGAAACCCATGTAGTGTGCCAGATTGGGAAGATTATCTGGGCTGACAGCAGTTTTTCTACCTCCTGATGAATCAGAGGCTCGATTAGGGGGTTGACCGGTCTTTGCTTTTGCCAAAAGGGCTTAGCATCAGGTTTAAGGGGAACAGTATGAGTCATGATGGATGTGTCATGTATTTTTAATTCTTCGTAACCCCATGCAATTACATCGATGTATTCTTAGAGAACCGTGAGAATCTTCTCCTTCTCCTCAGGGGAACAGGAGTTACCAATGTGGATCATCTTTTCTTCACCAGGCTGGCCGATGTCTACCTTTTCAAACTTTCCTCCCTTGGAGGAAGATGACACCTTCTCCCGGGCCCGAGGGTCCGAGTCAAAGATTCGTTCCAGTGCAACCATCCCCTTCGGGATGGTGTTAGTAGGTAGGTCCATGATCCCATCATCTTCGTCACCCTGCCCAGTATCATCATGGTCTCGTTCTTCCACTATCTAGTTTTTAAAGACGCCAACATTTGCCATGAAGACTAGGATATGCTGATCGTCCTCAAAAACCTGAAAGTGGCTGACATTATCTGGAATGGACAGGGTAGGGACCACCTCAACTGAAAATATTCAGAGTCGCGAGTCGGCCATTGGCTCAAGTGTGCTGGCAGAAACGGCGAGGGCATCCAGGACATAGTTCCATCATCGGGGAATGAGGTCAATGCCAAAGGCATCAAAATCTTCAAGAAGACTCCATGCCTGATTGCAGTATGCGGCCAGCCTTTTGTTGTGGCATGTGTATTGACTCTAAACTTGTTTAACAATCAACTCTGAATCACCCAGAGCCTGGAGACGGGTGACACATTTCCTTAACACAAATAAGAGTCCAAGGACCAAAGCCTCATAATCTGTGACATTGTTTGTACAGTTGAACTGCAGTCTGTAGGATGCGAGGAAGGACTTCCCTCGTGGGTTGATTAATTCTACCCCGGCCCCGTAGCCTTGTTTGGATTGGGACCCATCAAACATGAGGGTCCACAAATCATTGTTCATAATCTGGGGCTAGGGTGGGAGAGTAGCCTTTGGATTGTTGTTGGAAGACTTAGGAGGAGTTCCCTCCTAAGCTACTAGCATGGAGGCGGAGTTTACCTCCAGAGGCATTTGGATTTGGGATTCCTGAGGAGATGGCACTAGAGGAGCGCATCCCGTAGGAACACTGGGCCCCAGGGAATCAACTATATGTTCTTTATTCTGGAAGGTATCGATATGCTGGTTAGCGACCAAAAGGCAGGGCCCACGCTCAAGCTCTGAATGTTTCTGATAGTTTACTCAGCACCAAGAGCCAGATAGGAGTGTAGCAAGGGTCGTTGTGGCACCTTGAGAGTCAACCTCAACTCTCATCTTTTCTTCTAGGTCCTGGGTTCTCTACAGCACTACGGGATCCTCTCTGAGGATGAAATTGAATGTTAAGATTTCAAGGGGTCAGTACACCCCCGGGGAAGTCTCAGAGAAGAAGACCTCATTGACCCTCCCAACCTCGGTAAGGGCTTGTTTCATCCGGGGTTCACTTTCAACCCGGATCTTATTTGAGTCTCCTTCCCAGGGGAGCCATAAATGGGTGAAGTCGGTCGAAAATTATCTATTCAAGGACTTAGACCAATTCTGACTTAATAACATCCCGTAAGTCTCTGGGATATCCACCATTTGGATGTCAATTATGCTGGCTATCTTGGGGTCCTGGATAAGCTGTATCCAGACGTTCTTCAATTCCCCCACCATTTTTACGGCAGTCTTATCTAGCTGGTTCACTACACCATTAGATGGGGTGGGATGGAATCCAAGCTTCTGACAAATAGACAAGGGCATGATGTTACCTAAAGCTCCAGAGTCTACTAAGCAATTGTGTATATTTTTGCCTTGGATATTCAGGCCTAGTAGGAAGGGAGGATCCTCATTGTTCCCCCGAAAGATGGCTGCAAGAGCATCTTCAAACAGGACAGTCTTGGGCGAGCAGCTGACGACTTCTGGGTTCCCCAAGAGCTTCAGAAGAGACTTCTTCTGTTTGGGACAATTTAGCAAAACCTCCATCAAGGTCATGGAGGTGGTGGTCTATTCTAATGCCTTTGTAATGTCGAATATTCCTCCCAGCAATTGGTGATTTTTCTCGGCTAGGTCTTTTGCTTGGTTAGAGCTAGGACCCTTTGGAGGAGCGGGTCGGTCAGTCGGGTTATTCTGGGGAGGAGGGGTGTCTTTGATAGGAGGCGTGGGCATGTAAGCTGGTCCTTTACCAACCTGACTCTGAGTATTATATGGAGTCTGCGGGTTGGTAAAGGCGTTGGCCTCGAAGGGCGGGATAGATTCATCAAAGAATCCCTATAATTTGGATTCCTCTTCATCCTCCCTGGAAGTTTTGAAGAAGATGGTGTCACAGGTGAAGGCACTGTGGGTTGGCTCTTGAACAGGAGGCTCTGGAGGGGTGGTATCATGCGACTACTATTTATCTAGATGGGAGATCATGATGACCTTTTCCAACGTGGCATAATTTACCTTGTTGTGTAAACCCATGTCATGCAATCTACACCAATTAGTCATGGGCTGGAAGTCTGCGATTGGTGTGAAATGTGATGGTCCAGCACCATTTTGGTTGGCATTTTGGTTCGGAGGTGGGCCTCCGGTGTCCGTGTTATTATTCCATTGTTGTTGATTGGGCCTAGGCCTGTTGTTGAAGTTTCTTCCCCCGGCATTGTTGTTTCGTTGGCCGGAGAAAATTTTCCCCTCTAGAAATTTGAATTCTAGGGCATGTAGGACCCCGCCTTCAGTTGGCCCATGTCCACATTCAAGGTAGACAACATTTACCGGAGGTGTTCAACCTCGATGGTCAATTGAGTGTTAGCATCATAATGTAATGATTATTGTTGTTGGTTTCTCAGGAAGGCAACAGTGTTAGCTGGAGTCGAGGGTGGCAATCCTCCAGTCACAGATGATTGTACCTGAGACTGTTGTGCCTACTGCGGCTGATTCCAAGGGAAAGTTTCCAGACCTGGTACCGTCTGGGTCTGCGTTGGGTAAACATACCGAGCCTTCTGGTCTATCAGGGGTGGTGGAGGATTCACTGCCATCGATGGAGCACCCATTACCGGAATGGGGTTATAACCTCCAGCGTACGCTGTTCCACTGGGGATCATGTTAAAGGGCATACTCTGCCCAATCTTGCCCGGGGATTTGTTGAGACCACGAGATAATTCTAAAGCTAGGTTGTAAACTTTTGCCAAAGTGTCCCGGTCGCCCGTGGTGGTTGTTCTCCAAAGGAGAGTAGCAACGAAAGGGTCCATCATGTTAAGGTAAGTCTGTATGGTTACCTCTGATGATGGAATAAAAGGGCCCGTGCACCGCTTCAAGGCATGCTGGAATCGATGGTTGAATGTTGTAAGGGGTTCATTGGGTTCCTTCCTGATGGATATAAACTGGCTATGGGACCAAGCTGGGTCCACATGTACATGAAAGGCATCTAGGAATGCGTCCTCCATGTCCTGTCAACTATTTATGGAGTTGGCAAGAAGGTTAAGGTACTAGTTCAGCTCACCTTGTCCTAAAGACAAGGGAAACATCTGAGTCACAACATCTTCATGCTGGATCCGGTGTCAGTTCATGGCATCCTTATATGCTTGTAAATGCTCTTCCACGGCCTGTGAGCCCAAGTGCTCATATCATGGGCAGATTTTCTCTGGGTGGGAGGGTAAGTCGTTGACTGCGCCCGAAAAAGTTCCCATTGGGGACCCGGTGTTTCTGAAATATGCGGCCATTGGGGGAACCGAATTTTGGGTAGTTTGGGCACTGGTTCCTAGGATTGCCTGAGAAGTTTGGGTATTCTGAGGTATGCTAGACCCCCAGATAATAGTGGCTGGTGTGAGTATCAGTGTCTGTTTCCTCTGAGTAGGGGGCTTGAGTTTGATAAACCTCCCAAGATTCAGGGTAGACCTAAGGATTCTTTCAAATTTCACTGGGGAGAAAGACCCAATCCCGCTGAAGGCTTGACTCCTAAAACTATAACTCGGGGAACCCTCAGGAGGTGTAAAATTAGAATCTCGAGGGGGGGATGAGTTCATGCCCTCCATCTAGCACCAGTTTATGTTGACAGGGTTTTGTTGACCGGGTCTGCCAATATTCATAAGTTGTCACCGGGTACTGGAGGTACCAGCTAACTCCGCCTGCAAAGGTTATCCAGGGAAATTAGATTCCCTGGGCCTTCAAGCACCTAGGTATCGAGTCACGACAGTGCGGGGCTCGGTTGGGAGAAGTGACTATTTTTGAGGGGGATAGCTGGTTTCTTCAACTCGTTCTCTCCGGAGATTCAATGAGGTAAGGTTTCCCCTAGCATACTACACATAGCAAATAAAATGAAAAAGATCCTGCAAGGTTAGAAGCACTTCATCTAACTATAGTTATGTTTTGACATTTCGGATGTCAATAATACTCTAAAATACTACACTAAATACAGAAGAAATACACAATCATCAACTAGTATTTTATCAGTAGCGAGGGAAAAGAGGTCGTTAATCTATTTTACATATCAGAGTAGAAGACATAAAGAACATGAAACATAAAATACCATTAACTCAGAAGCATGAATGCCAACAACATCATTGCAAAGAATTCTCCCTTCTTCATTAATGTCTCTTCCAGCAAGCACTGGTGCGTGATACAATGGTGGCTCCAGGGAGCGTCTAACTAAAGAAAATAGAACAATGGAGCATTGAGCTCCGCAACTAGAATTAGAAATCACCTTTCTATTACTGTGGACAACAAAATCATCAATTTTTCCGACCCTTGGAAATGGGCCGGTCTGGCTATTTATACACATTCTCTTCTAACCCTAACCCTAACCCTATTTTACATCATGTTTAAATAAAATACATTCTCTGGGGGCCGGTACTACCTGTGCTACCCTATAAAATACCTTGAGACATAATAGGCCTGACATGCCAGAAGAATGAGACAAAAATATACAGTAGAGGAATCAGCCTCGAGAAGAGAGCCAGAAAGGAGAAGGAAGAAATTAGGTCCCCTGGGGATCGAGGCTACATGCCTCATAAATGGGAAATGCGGTGCCCTATCTCTGATGTGCTAGGTGTACCTCTAAATGGCACCTCGATAAGACCACCCTGTCAGAAAACCAATTATTGAGTTGAGACCCCCTTGATGTAGCCAACTACCTTCTAACAACCTTTATTAACCACTCCTAAAAATGACCGATTGGCCTTGGGGACCAGGACACAGATCACTCGAAAGAATACAAATTTTGGGATCTGAGACTCCGGGATCCAAGAACTTACATTCCTAAAAGAATAAAGGATACTAAATGTTTGGGTTTTCTCTAGCCTCCGTAGAAAGCCTAAGGTTGTTTATTATCATTGAAATCCTGGAGGAGGTGAGAGATGCCATCTTCGTCGATATCCTTCAGGCTGGCCCTTCGGTACTTAGCCACCTCAATTTGTTCCCCTAGGTCTGGAACATTCTCCTTAAATTCATCGGCCATTTTTGCTGCGTCATGACCACTAAGCACCATACGAGTTAATTTCATCATTTGGGCACCATCTATCCCCTTCAAGGATTGATATCGGGACTTCATCATTTCATCAAAACTCCCCAAAACTGAATCCTCTGGCATGCATGTATCTATACTAAGGGGGTCAGCCGCGAAAGTCTTCGCTACAAAAGACTTGTATAAATTGAAAGAATATTTTACTACATTGACTTTATCCTATAGAGTCCCTACCAGTTGCTTGGTTACCTCCAATGTGAGGTCAAGTCTGGAGTGTTGGGTCCTCACAAAATCAAATGATTCATCCCCCATAATTCTAGATTCAAAAACCATTTCCTCTCCCATGCTGAGGAGTTCTTCAAGCTCTACCTTCCATGCTTGATAATTTTTGATATCACCCTCCCACAGGTCAATAAGAGTTTCTGCCTGGTGTAAAACATGTCAGGCCGTATATAAGTCTGGGAGGGTGGATACTAGAAAATGTCGAGTGTTCTCTATTTGCAAGGTGACCCACTCGTCGACTGCCTAGGACTCCTTCTTCATTGTTCGCAGGGAGTCTATGTCGCTCTATGGTAAATATTCAGATGTGGAAGCCTCCGGAGGAGCGACGTTGATAGGTCGAGCTAGCTCAGTAAGCAACCCCATAAGGTTTTGATTTTTTGCCTTTTCTATTATGAGCCTTTGGGCTTCCTTTTCATAACAGGCCTCCACTGCCCTAGATGCCTCCTTTAGCAAATCTACCTTGCCCTGTTTTCCCCTTTTACCCAGTGATACCTCTACAACACTGTAATCTCTGGGTTCTGCGGTTGTTTCATCTGTGCCTAGGGGAGGTGTCACCACAATGGCAACTGTTTCTCCACCAGGCCCGGTTCAGAGGGTATGAACCATCTAGGCTTTCTTGGCCTTCGGTGGGGCCTAGACCTGAGCCATCATTTCAGCCAGGGAGAGAGGGGTTCCGGGAGTGGACAGAGCTTTTCTTTTTCTGCTCTCTACTAACCACTGAGGTGGCAGGGGTGGCTTTTCTGCCAGAGTCTATTCTCTTGGTTCTTCCCTGGTGTTTAGTGGCTGCTGCTCCTCAGTGGTGTGGGCCTCATCTGTCCCTTTCCCTGTGTCTTCTTCTTTATTAGTAATATATTCCTCAGCAACATCCATCTCCTCAGCCTTGTCCTCTGTATCTATTGCTTTGTCTGGACTTCTGTTGGCTTCTTTGGAGATTTCCTCTTCGTTTTTTTCTTCTTGTTGCTCGGCCTCTATCGCCGGGGCTTCTTCTTCTATCGACACATCCTTTGGCAGTAGGGGAGGTACTAGGCTGAGATTTAAAGTTTGGGCCGCGGTAATTACCTACCCAAAGGTCGCTCCCGGGAGTGGCGCTTGGAATGTGGCGGCTGGGGTTACGGTTATTCCCAAAGGTCTGGTTCCCCCAATAGATGTCATTTGTTTATTCTGCCTTTGTTGGTCCGCCCCCGAATCCTGCGTCTTTGGAGCCTCGGAGGCAATCTCTGGCTCCAGCTCCCTTTCTTCTATTTGTTTTTCCTGCTCCTGCGCAGGCTCTTGTTCCACGGCTTCCTGTTCTGGAGCTTCTTGCTCTACCTCTGGGACTTCTACCTCCGTTTGTCTAGTGTCCCCCTACAGGTTTCTGAACTTGTCGGTTGCAAAGACATCATCAAATCCCTCTTGCGAAGGGGGACTGGCTGGGACTTCAGCAGGCTCTGTTTCCTTTTCCAGCTTCGGGGAAGTGGAAGAGAGGATTTCTAATTGTGGGGTCTAGGATGTACCCAACCCCAGCTCTGCCTTAGGCTTTTGGTTAAGCCTCTTCTTTCTTCGGGTAACCAAGGGTGGCCCCGCATCCCTTATCGCTACTGCTTCTGTTGGATCCACCCCCATTGCCTTCACCATTAAGGCTGCCAGCGATAGGGAGGAAGAGGGACGAATTGGCCCAGCCATGAGTACTGGAGTGGCCAGCCATGTTATTAATTTCTCCCTCATTTGTTGGGAGGCTGCCACTGACTGTTTTATTTGTTCCTTTATGGGGACTTCTTGCACAGGAGGGGTCGTATCTATTCCTTTTCCTTTATCGACCCTCTACAAAGAAGTCCCAGCCCCCGAAGTTAATTTTGGTGCTAGCTAGGCTGCTCGGTGAGTACTTCTGAGGCACACCTTCTTGAAGTAGGCATGACTTTGCTCGACCACCTCTCGGGTGAAGTCCTCAATTGTAGGCCCTTCCTGGGCATCCCAATTTACCGGTGGGAGGGTCATTGTATTGATCCCCTTTGCCTTGTACTGGGGATCGATAGTGGGGCCGGCGTCTGAGAAGTCCTTCGGGAACCTCCAGAGCTTCAACCTTTCCATCATGCCTGTCGTCATCCTGACATAGTGCCGGCTCCGCACCTCCACGTCATCCTGGAAATCTTCCCAGAAATCCTCCATATGGTAGTGATGGGGCTCTGAAGCCCGGGGAAGTGTCACTACAATCTTTCCGTGCGGATCAAAATTTTTCCACGCCAAGTAGAATTCTTCCAAGTTGTAGCTTTTTAACTCGTTATCCGCCTCTTTTGCGGTGGCCAGGCTGCATGAGTAGTACCCACAGATGATTGGGAATGGAATATTGGGTATCTTCTTCGAGGCAAAGAGTTCATGCAACTCCATTATCTGCCTATAGTATTCCAAGAGCACGATCTTGTCCCCATAGTGTTTGGGCAACAAGTAGGGTTTCCTGGAGAAGCCGGTGACCCTAATATAAGTGTGTTGTTGGAATTGGATATAGTAATATCCATAACTCTAGACCAAATTCATTGCCTCTGTGGATAGGTGGTATCCTGTGTCCCGGGTAGGTGTGAGCAGGTGATAGTAAATGAACGCATCGTTTACCTGGCAAAAACTGGGGAAGCTGACCTCCCATTGAACCTGCGGAAAATGGTCCCATGGTGCCTTTTGTCCTGGGCCCATCCCGAGCACACCGTCTGTAAGTAGCCCATGGGCATGGGATCTCTACTACGCCAGGTCCCAGAAAATATAGGAAGTCATGTAAAATTTCTTTTTTCTGGTCAGTTGGAGGAACTGGGAGTTAACGTGGTTTGAAATTATAGCGGCCCAATCGAAGTATCCTCCCTTGGTGGAGATGCCGAGGAGGAAGTAATACATCCATTTAGAAAATTCTTGGGTAGAGGGCTACCCAAAGACCCAGGCCAATGCTATCATTCCCATCTGAATGCTCTCTTTGAACTCAGACCTGGGAATTTCTATCTTCATCTGCTTAGGGTCCCTCTTTGGAACCTTGAGCCAATGAGCGTTCATGTATATTCGGGCGGTATTCTCCAACTATGTGAATTGGTCCAAGGCATCTAACCTTATAACCACAGAAGACTTGTCAAATTGAGGGATCCCCAGACCTACCTGGAATGTGTCAGGGTCGAGGGATACCAGAGGAGTCGGGTACTCGGTGGGTTCTGGGGCTGCGAGCATAACAGTCAGAACAAAAGAGTTGTAATTGGCGGCCAGCATTAGGATAAGCTCCAAAGATTGTATAGAGAACGAGAAATAGGCCACCTTAAGGATCCCAGAGTCCCCGACATTGTTGGCCAGCTAATCTCTAGCCTGTCGCTGGATGTACATCATTTTCACCAAGGCCTGCATTTCTGGCCATGTCCCGACGCTGGTGTCGGTAATGAGTTTAACTTTGGACTCAATCTTTGAGCCCATAATAACACTGTCTTGCATGAACTTCATGGTTAGGGGCAATTTCTCCAGGGCCCTTTCCATTTTGGATTTAACCGCCACCCTGGTAGCCGTCGCGGAAGGTAGCTCTGGACTTCCAGGTGGAGAGGATGCAGATGCTTCAGACATGTTTGGTAAGCGTACTCTAAAAACCTGCAAGGCAAAGTGACCATTAGAATGTATCGACAAATAAATACTCCAGGGTCTGGAGATCTTACCACCATGATGCCTGCTTTTCCTGAAAAGTTAGTTTCATTCAGAGAAAACTCGAAAAGCACACGCATTACATGAACTTAAGATTTAACTGAACATCCGGGTACTGAGAATTTTATCGTGTTTGGTAAAGACATGGGATGGATGATGGTAGGGGACTCAGAGCCCGGAGAAGTAACCATTGGTGAGGATGTGTAAAAAGGCAAACCATCAAGCCCACGTGGGTGCCACGTGCATAGGTATTAAATAGAAGTTATGGCGATGACGGCGGAGCCAACTGTCTGAACACGCAAAAAGTTAAGGCCACTTGGATAGAATTAATTGCATGCATGGGACATAAATGAGGGCCTGGCTGGTTTTACGAAGGAGAGAGAAAACTGCCTGTTTGAAACCGGTCGAGAGCCGAGTTTCAAATAGGTGGTTTTCTACCCTGAAACAAACTTACCAGCGGAAAACCAGTGACGCAGGAAACTCGACCACCTTGCTAAGCTATCTGGAAGGATATACATAAGATATACATGAAGAGTTGAGGGATATATATATGATGAATGGAAGGATATATAACAAACATAAACATATATACACCGCAGAATGACATCCGCGAGAAACCAGGCAAGGCACAAAGTATATATAGCTTTCTACATTATCTATAAACCAGCCACTTCTACGCAGAGGGCGAACAACCCTCTAGTAGAGCTGACCCACCAACGGGTGGAAAAATCAGAAAAAGGAAACAAACAGAACCGAAAGACAACAAACAAAAACAACACGGAGAGGGAACACCAGACAAACAAAAAACCGGTGGGAACAGAGACACCAACCTGAGAATGCCGAAAGGAAAAGGAAAGAAGTCACCACGGAGGCTCTGTAACAGTTACAGCTACCAAACAATCACAAACCATCACCACAAAGCACTCACAATCGCCTGAAAAGGATGGAAGTGTTTCGCACTGATTATCGTTAATTCTCTGTAAATCACTCTGAAATCACTCTGAGTGTTTGAGTGTTTGAGTGTTTGAGTGTTTTAATCACGGTAAATGTGAAAGTGATAGATAACATCTATTATACCTATGGTAAAAAGGTGACCCACCTCCTTTCAGAAATCTCTGGACAAGCAAACCTCCGGACGCCGGGCCCAGGGATTCCCCGCGATGACCACCTTAAGAACACCGTGGCAAAGAATCCCAGAGTCCATAATCCGGCTCCCAACGAAGAACAACCTCCGAGATCAGGGTCCCGGAGACAGAAAACTGACCAAAGGAAACATGACAATGGGGAAGAAAACCCCAGAGAAAGAAAACAAAAGGAGAGGGCAAGAGCCGCAAGCAAGAACAACAAAAACAAAAAAAGGGGGACCCAACATTTTGCACACAAAATGTAGGGATGGGGATGCAGGGCATAACACAACCCTTTAAAACTTATTACCACTTTTGATCCTCTAGTTATACTCAGTCCTACAAGATGAATGCCTTGAAATACTTATAACAATTTACTACTTGTTGGAATGCTTTGTAAATCTCTCTTCTGTATGTTTACCGATAAGCAGTCTTTCATTTACCGAAACACAGTAAATAGCTAAAGTCTACTGATCAATCCAGAATTGCATATGTGAAATGTAAAATAGTAAAGTAATGAAACATAAACACATAACACATGGATTTTTATCATGGAAACCCTATTAGGGGAAAAACCAGTGGGACCAGTACCCCAAATTTTCACTCTTCTGAAGTGAGCTCGGTTAAGATCCAACCCTGTTAAAGGTTACAAACACACTGCTAGGTGTGAATTTGTTAGAGGATTTAAAAGATAGTTTGTCACCTAGTATCTGGCATCTAATGTTACCATCCTTGATCAAACATTCACTTGGCCTGTCAATAGGTATCGGGCATATCCAATGCTACTTTCTATGATCAAACTTTTTGATACTCCTTGAGATGTATCTCAATTACAAAAGACTTTTAAGTCCTACTCGGTTAAGAGAATTGATGCTTCAATGGTTAAACTAAAACATTAAATGATCTGTTCACACATACAACTTGAATTGTATATTTTTAGATCTATTGTAAGTGCATTACCTCTCTGATCAATATAATAAATTCTATACCTTTTCTCCACATTGTTCTACTCTGTGATGGTGTTTCACTGTTCATTGGTGTCTGCAGAATCTAGCTCTTTCCTCATCTTGTTGATCAGGATTGAATGAAGACTTTCTTCTCCTTCATAATTTCTTTAGCATCTTTCCTCTTTTCTCTTCACCCACACACAATTCTTAATGAATTGGGTTTGTCTCTTTATAGACATGATTCACTGTTTCTTGGCTTTTTTTATTCTTGACGTGATCCAAAATTATTGCCAATTAGATTTAAAGAAAACTCTAGTTTTATCTTGTAGAAATCTTCTTGCCAACTGGAAAAAGAAGCTTTAAATCCATTACTTATCCTCGACTTTATCTGGTTGATTAAAACAATGATAAGTATCATTTAAGTCTATTTTTAGCTCTTGACAGCTAAGCATTTTTTCATTTCTGAACTCTTTGTTCTTTTTGTCAACACTTCAGTTAGTCATCGGTGATAACTGACTGTTCTGTCGGTGTGACTTCATTTGTCATTGGGATCTACATCCTTGTCTTTTCTATCAGGAAACACTGTACTTTTGTCCGTCGGGTTACTCTTTGCTTTTCTCATCAGGTAACATTGTGACTTTGCTCATCAGTAATGCTTTGCATTTTCTCGTCGGGTAACACAGTGACTTTTCTCTTTTACTCTGACTATCGGTGTGCACTCTGTCAGTGTATATAGTCCCTTTGTGAATACTTGACTTATATGCATTACTAATAGCATATCCTTTGATTCATCAGTTCTTTAAATTTTTTGGCAGTATTTTCATGACCATACAGATTATATCAAGTTGATATCAATGACAATACCATATATTAACTGATTTAATTCCTTGCATGATCATCAACTTAACATCTTCAAACATTCAATCAATTATAGTTCATCATTTTTGTATTATGTTATTTTTGTTGATGACTACTCTAGGAAAACTTGGATTTACTTTCTAAAGTGTAAAGAATCAAATGAAGTTCTCACTGAATTTATGGAATTCAAAGCCTTAGTTGAAAATATGTTCGAGAAAAGAATCAAAATCCTAGGGTTAGATAATGGGGGAGAATACATATCTTATAATTTTAAAGAAATTTTTAATTCGGTTGGGATTAAGAGGGAGTACATTGTTCCTTACAACCCCTTATAAAATGGGGTAGCTGAATGGTAAAATAGAACCATAGTAGAAGCAAAAAAATCTATGATGCATGATCAAAACCTTAATACCTCATTTTGGGTTGAAGCCTCCAGCACAGTTGTTTATATCCAAAATAGATTTCCTTACTCTATCCTAGACAATAAAGCCCTAGAAGAATCCTTCAATGGGACTAAACTTGACATAAGCCATCTTAGGATATTTGGTTGTCATGTCTATATCTAGAATCCTAAAGATAAAAGAACCAAATTAGAACCATCAGGGAAGAGTGGTATATTTGTTGGATATAGTGAAACATCTAAATCCTTTGAAGGATATACATACCTAGTCAAAACTTAATTGAGATTAGCGGAGATGTAACCTTCCAAGAAGATTCTTCTTTTAAGAGGTCTAAAGACATTATGGAAGTAGATGAAGAAAACCCTCAAAAAGATATTGATCCCGAGCTTCAGAGGGACACTCCTATAGAGATTGCTAATGAAATCTACTCTTGAAACTATAGATTCAACCATTCATCATAAGAGATGACTCTGGGAAATGAAAACAATTGAAGAAGCAGAGATTTATGGAGCTTCAAAGGGTACTTTCAGGGAAAGAAAGAAACCTAACAGATACTCCAACTATGTTTCTATCATGAGTTAACTTATCAAATATGAACCTTTAAATGTTGAGGAAGCACTTCAAAATCAAGTATGGAAGGATGTCATGGTTGAATAATACCAATCCATCATAAAGAATGATTTCTGAGACATTGTGCCAAGAACTAAAAACAAATAAGTTGTCTCGTCTAAATGGCTATTCAAAATCAAACATGCAACTGATGGAAGTATTGAAAAACATAAATCCATGGGTGTGTGCACCAAGTTGTGGACCAAAAAAGGGGACACATCTTTAAAAAAAATCAAATTTCATATAACCCGATCGGGTTATTGAAATTTTGAAATTGTACTAGGCTTGGTAACCAAGCCTAGACAATATTATTTAAAAAAATTAACTTTCTAAGAACCCGATTGGGTTCTAAGATGTTTCAATTAACCCAATCGTGTTCTGAAATGTTTCAATTAACCTGATCGGGTTATTAGACATATAATATTTTCTAATAACCCGATCAGGTTCTAAGATGTTACTAATAACCCAATCGGGTTATTAGAAACATATTATATTTTGGACAGCCCGCGGCTTAGGCCATTTCTAACGCCTAAACCGCAGAGTAGCAGAGCTTAGGAGACCAAAAACTCCACAGAACCCGATCGAGCTTTGAATAAAACAAGAAATCTTCAACAATTTGCACATTTTCAAGCAATGGAGCCCCATAAGAGAGGTATGTATTATTGTTTTTGTTGGTTTTTTGTTTATTTTTTTGCATTTTTTTATCAAATTAGGTTATGATATTGATTTTTTGTTTTCTTTTAAATTAATTTCATATCAGACTCATCAAACAACCCTAGAAGAGGAAAAAGAAATGAAAGACCACCCCCTCCCCCGTAAACCCTCCTCCAAATTCTCCTCATCCACCACCATCACCACCTGTAAACCCTCCTCAAAATTTTCCTCGTCCACCACCATCACCACCCGTAAACCCACCTCAAAATTCTCATTGTCCACAGCCACCACCACCCGTAAACCATCCACATGTGCCATTGGATCATGTAAATGCAACACAAGAGGACCTTGTGCAACACCTTAACCAAAATAGTGCACAAATTAATATATTAGTCAATAGTTTGAAGGCTTCCGGTCTTCAGCATCACTCTACCCTCGCCACTACATTAGAAAAAATGTCCAATAGTGCAAATGAGGTGTCTCAAGAGGTGAAAAATTGAGGTTCATGGAGGGATAAGTTTTGTACATATTATGCTGATGGTTTATCATATGAGGATGTGAAAAGAAAAGGCATAGAAAAATGTGACATATGTGCCCTTTTTACCAATCCTAATACTAGCAATTCGCTAGAATTTAATACAAAATGGTTTCCTATACATTGGTGTGTTCATACGGAGATGAAATCAGCTTTTTGGGATAGGTGGTACATGGTATTTGACCAACCACATCGTAATAATAATGAGGTTCCTTTATATTTTTTGAGGAAGCTATATTGTGAGTTTATCCTTGGCGAGAAGCTAAATTACTTTGATTTTTGTGAGTTTTAGGGTAGAGGGAGAGGCTCTGCGCAGGATAGGCCTGGGGAAAATATAATTACCCAACCACAAGAGAGGAGGCATACTGTGAGAAAATCCTTCATTCATGTTGTGGTCCTAGTAGTGGTGAAGGAATCTATAGATATACAGACTCTTCATGCAACTGCATCATTGACTGATGTCATTATCCAGCATGGCACTCAGTTAGTTGGAGAGGATGGATTAGTGTATGTGCCACCTCCATCTTCATCAAATGCACCATTAGGATCATCCCATCCTGCACCAGCTCCATCATCATCAGATGTACCATTAGGATCATCTCATCCCGTGCAAGCTCCATTATCATCAGATACATTTGCAGGGTCACCCCAGCCCATTGAGCATCTCTGCATTAGTTGTAATGGTATATGTGATGGGGTAGATAGCCAAGAGAGTGCGGATGGTTTAAAGTCCCATTCATGTGTACATTGTAGGAGAATATGTCATGCATCCACTACTGAGGATGTGTCCCTCACATATGATCTATTGTCAATGGTGTATGGTACAGAGCCAACACAGGTTTGTTTAAATTTGTGTTTGACATGTTGTTTTAATTAATTACCTAAATCTGTTAAAAGTAAATAAAATTTTATGTATAGAATAATCTAAATTGATACATGAATAATATGCATTGCAGGGTGCATCTGGTGGTACAAGCACACCAAGGAGTGATTTTTATTGTAGACATAGACGGGTAGCTCAAACACCTGAGGTAATATTTTACAAATATTCCTAAAATAGAATAGTATGTTTTTTTAAAAATATCATATCTTAATAATTTGTATGGTGGTAACTTAGTGTATGTTTATTTTCTATTTCTTTATGGTCAAAGAATTTTTTCTAATGTAATTCAACTCAAGGAATTCACTTCCTTGTCTAGCCATCATGACTCAAATTTATTTGAACTCTCACCCTCCATCCTTGGACTCAATTCAACCAATGCTAAACTCATACATTGACTCATACCCCAACCAATCACTTATTGGCTTCTGAATCAACCTTGAACATCATTCAGAACATCCAACCAACGCTCTTTTACTCTTATTTATTGTTTGAAATCATGAATACAATCTCTGATTGTTCATTGATTGTGATTATCCTTAATCCTTCAATACACCTCCATGGCCTTATGAAAAATCCCAACATATAACTTCTAATACACACCAATAACCCCTCAACTTATCACAAGGTCCTTATCATATCATTCAAAGCACATTCATTTTCTAGTTCAGTAAACTTTACTCTCTGGAATTTCACTGTCATACTAGGAAATTCCCCATATACTAGTCTATATCTTCACCATAGACAAGTACCCATCTAAACCCTAGGTTCATAAGCACCCCAAATATTTTCATCACTGCCCATACCACCTACTCTGATGCAATTTTCAAGGGTCTTATGATCCAATCACTGAATCCCTAACTCTCTATAAAGATTGGAAAACCCTGACTCTCACACCTTTAAAAATATATTCAAAACACAACCTCAATACCCCCCATGAGAATTATGAGTTGCAGACAACAGAGATGGGTTCATCATGAAGAGGCTTACTAAGACCCAAGCCACTAGTCTTAGCGCAAAAATGGTTACAAGGCTTACAAGCCCACACAATGATCAATGGGGACCTTAGACGTCATGGAGGAATCAAAATGGACTTGGTCCATGCACACAATCAAACTGATTGAGACCTTTGAAGGCATTTGCTAAATTGTCCAGCCAAATGCTAGTAGCCCTGTCCAAGCAGTACAGTCAAGATAACTTTGGAAAGCCCCAAAAGACTTAGGGATTAAATAATAGATTCAAATACCCTTTACTAAGATACATCTAAACCAAGAGCACCAAGGTTTGAGGGGTCAAAATACAGGCTAAGTCAAAGAATCTCATATTGGACCAGAGGGCTAATTAGGCCTCCACTAAAGAAGGAAGTGCTAGCAAATGGAAGTGTTTCCTTCTGAAACCAATTGGAACACTTAGGTATTTAAAAAAAAACATCAAATCCATAATTAGGGCCCTTGGTGCTTCGTTCTCTAGAATTTATACACTACTATGTATATTCAAATTTGGTGCATACATTGAGATATACACCTAGGGCTCGATCATATGGCCATCTCACTGCATCAACACAAAAACAACTTGCATAATCTTTGGAATAATATTACAAAGAATCTTTCCACCAGATATTATCCAATTCACATGGTGGAAAGGCTTCAAACTTGAAAAACAATGTGAAACTCTTAGAAATGAACAAAAATCGATAATTGGAGTTATAGGTAAGATCTCTTCACCAAACTGGTTGCATTCGAAGGCTAATACCTAGGGAAATATAGCCAATTTAGTTTTATGCAGAGTTTAATCCCATGACCATAGTACATATCACATGACCATAGTGTACCAAGTGGCTTATAAGTGCTCAAACTTGGAACTAGGTCTCACAATTGGAGCTCAACGATAGACTAATTCTAAAGCCTTGAACTACAATATGTCTTGGGTCCCTTTGGGCCAAGAGTGCACTGAGAAAATCAAGGGTCTGCAATATTCATGAGACTCCATGTGCTAGGAGGTGCTCCTGCACCATACTCTCAGCCTAAAAGCACTCTAAATCCCTCGATGCTAAGGGTAAACACACTAAAACATACTCACTGCCAGGATACAACAGTCCCATTACCTGCTGAAAAAGTGGTCCTAACCTTTGACCCCCACGAATACAATCTAGACCATCCTTCTCTAACTGTGCCTACAAATTTGTTAAAGAATAGTCTTATGTGTGAAAGAAGAGTTCAAAATTTTATATTGTAATAATGGTTCATAAAATTTGATTATAAAATTGTGATAATATAGTTGTGGAGCATAATCATTTGTGGAATTCAAGTGAATCATAATCTTCATTGTAAACTATTGCTTATATATTTATTTGGTGTTTTATAGGGCTTGTCGGGAGCTCAGATTTATGAGATTGAGGGTGTCACCCTTTCTGGCATTGACTTTGGCTTAGAGAGCTATGTGGTATCATATTTTGCACACCTCTTGTTTATAGTTTTAATTGAACCCATGTGGTATCATATTATTTCTCTTATGTTAATTTTGTTTTTGTTAGCCTACCTCACCAAGCTTGAGGTCATTAGGAAAGATGAAGAAATCATCAGGTACATTGAAACAAAAAAAGGTAATTAAGTCCAATTTAAGTATATTTGTTGAAATGTATTATGAACACTTCAATGTAGTCTATATTGATGAATGCACTTGACTTGTTTATTGTATACATATAGAATAAATTGGGTATCACTGAACTGATGAATTCCCCAGACATTGTTGATGTTTAGGAGAGGGAGGAGGTAACACGTTTTCATATTTACTTTAAATTGCATTCTTGTTTGTTCAAAATATTTTAGAAATCATGTTCCTCTATTAGTATGTCATTTGCTACTGTTGTAGATTTGATTCTGAGCAGTTGATTGATTGTATGTTTGTCATTGATGACAACATATAATATATAGTAGAAATTATGTATGTAATTATCAGAATGATGACATGAAGACTTGCATGGTTAGAAACATGTTGTTGACATGTTTTTGATGTTATGTTCATACACGCAGATCCAGATATGATGTTTTAGTCAAGTTATGTAATTCTGTTATTGGCAGTTATAGTTCTGGAAGTGTAACTGTTTAGGGATGATGTATATCACGTGTTTCTTGAGTTGCACCTATCTTCAGTATATGTGAGTGTATATTCATGATTAGTTATGAGTTGATGATATTAATCTAAAGGTGCCAAACGTGTTTCAAGAAGATTGCAAAGTTAGAGTTAATTTGGTGAGGCCGACTTAGTAAAGCATCGAGTCTATTCAGTTTATAGTTGTGCGGTTGTAATAATGCTTGTGTGCTTAGTAGAGCCAACAAGGATGTTATGAAGAGTTGTCTTACAGGTCCCATGATCTCATACTTTGAAGAAGATACTTATAGCAAGTCAAATGTGACACACTAAGTGTGAATGATACAAAAAGAGAAGAAAGATGTACAGAGCAGATTATCAAAGTTGGTTCATTCATCAAGAGTCTATGTGAAGAAGAAGTGAAAGATTGTAATACATTGGAACTGATCAAGATAGCAGGTCTACTCTATAGTTCATCATCATATATAGTGCATATCTTTTATACAGAAGGTTATAGCCTTCACCATCAAGCAGTGAGCTTTTGGATAGTGAGTCCAACACCCCTAACAGGGTTATTCATAAAAGACTCCTAACAGGGTCCGACCCTTAACCAGGTCACTATACTTATTGCATTGTAAAGTAAAACTCCTAATAGGGTTGATATATCTTCTAACAGGGATTACTATAAACAAGTATAGTTCATTGTGGGTGATAATTCCCACCAGGGTTTTTACCATTTGGTTTCCCCGTAAACAAATTGTGTGTTGTGTACTGTGTTATCTGATTAAGCATTTACTTTGTTGTATTCTAGAGTTAAAGAAGAAAAAGAATTAAAGTTATTGATAACTGATTCACCCCCCCCCCTCTCAGTTATCCTTTGGGACTATTCTAACAATTGGTATCAAAACCAAGTGCCTTGGAGAAGAATCCTAATAGCTTAAGGTAGATCAGGTGTCTTACTTCAGAAATGAAAGCCCTAAGTTCGATGGAGAAAATTATCTAGATTGGAAAAACAAAATGATAACACATCTACAGTGTGTTGGCTTTGAGATCTTTGAAATTGCTACACAAGAGGTTGTAATTCGATCTCTGAAAGACCTTGCAAAGGATGATGCTATTAACAGACAAAAGGATATATTTACCAATAATGCAATTGCTAAAGAAGCCCTAATCAGCGCCTTATCTGACAGTGAATTTTTTGAGATCAAGAAAATTGACAGAGCATATACCATATGGAAGTATTTAGAAGATATGTTTGA
>MU226765.1:5025752-5036438 GCA_018584345.1 Thuja plicata
AGGAGGTGTTAACACAGCTGCATGCTCTACATTTTCATTAGATGAATTAGGTGCATTTATTGGATTCATTTCAATTGGTGTATGTTGATGATTTTCATTTTCATTATGTGCATTTTGTTCATTAATGGCATTGAATTGAAATGGTGCATTTGTCACATTAACATTTTCATTTTCATCACTTACGTTGCTTGCATTTGATGATGTACCTTGTCATATTCTCCTCATGCGCTCCCTTTGTCTTTCCTTTTCTATCTCTCATTGTTCAATTGTTCCTCTTTTGTTCTTTCCCATTGTTCGTATTTAATGGACCCTACGAATAATATCATGAGCATAGAATAACATGTGAACATCAAATCCAAAAAATAAGAACAAATCAACCATTTTATTGAAATGAGAACTTACAATGATAAAATAACATTAAAAACACAATTTTCAATCATTGCAAAGAAAAAACATGCAGCAAAAGTGCAGACATGTCTGTTCCTGGAATAAAACAACAGAAAAATAGTTGTGGGACCTCAAAACAACTTGCAATGATTGTTTTAAGACTGTTGAAGCAAGCAAAGTTCTTGATTCCACATAACCCGATCAGGTTATGAGAACATTAAGGCTCAGTGCTCCTAATTACTCAGAACCCGATCAGGTTATGAGAACATAATGACTCAATGCTCCTAATTACTCAGAACCTGATTGGGTTCTGAAAAACTAAGAACAAAGGAGGATTGAGAGAGAGAGAGAGAGAGAGAGTATTTTTTTATTCTTCATAACCCGCTCGGGTTTTGAAGAAGTAAAAATTATGTGTTTTATTCTCTAGAACCCGATCAGGTTATGGAGGAGTTGAAAATGTACTTTTTTCTTTTTAGAACCCAATCAGGTTATTTGAAATTTAGAAACCCGATCAGGTTATGGCTTGGGAAGAGCTTTGGAAAATGACCCAAAGGCTTGGAGGCTCATTTTCCCTCTATTTTTTTTCTTTTAGACATTTTTTCATCTTGTAAGATGAATTCTGGACTTTATCTTCATCAGGTTTGCAATTTGTTAACTGGGTTGCTCTATAATTTTCACCATAATATCATACATCTTCTTAGATTTCTAACCATATAAAGTTTTCTATTTTTCGATAACATTAGATAGTAAACTTTAATTTTATTTACCAGTGTCTTAATTGTCCTCACAGACATATATCTACCATTTTTTAATAACTTTTTATATACTTAATAGACTTACAAATGAATTACATATTATTGTTCTATATTTGATTCTATACACTTTTAAAAAAATAAAAATAAAAAGTCATTTTCAATTATTTTGATGCAAATTATGCCTAGCGCACGAATAGGTACCAAATTTTCAGGATGTGATCACTTCAAAAAATTACAGAAAAAAAAATACTAATCGGAAAATTACAAAAAAATACACAAATTTTAGATCTCACTCTTACCTATCATCCTAACAAAAGGGATTTAAAAAATACTGAATATAACTATAGTTTTTGTACCACGCACGAAAACAGCTATGTTATGTTTTTTCAAAAAATCAGGAACATGTTTTTGTGCGCACAAGGTTTGATCCTCTTAATCTTATCAATTTTTTTAAAAAAATAGTGTTTTAGAAACTAGATTCAAATTAATACAATTTTTATTTTTTACACATCTTCTTATTTTGAGTGCATGACTGTCAAACTCCTGTTCCAAGTTTAGGTTTACCCGATTTCAGAAAAAATGTGTCCACTTATACCCCCCTTTTTGGTCCACAACTTGGTGCACATACCCCCATATTTGTTGCCAGAGGATTCTCCCAAAAGGAAGGGATTGATTATGAAGAGAATTTTACCCCAATTGTTTAGTACACCTCTATCAGAGTCGTTATTTCTATTGCTGCATCTAAAGGATGGAAAGATCACTAGATGGATGTAAAGACAACCTTGCTTAATAGGATCATTGCAGAGGAAGTGTACTTGGAACAACCAGAGGTATTTTTGATTCATGAAGTATGTCTCATGTTTGCAAGTTAAAGAAGGCTTTATATGGGCTCAAACGGGCTCCTCTAGCCTGGTATAAAAGGATAGACAACTATCTCTCCAAATTGGGGTTATCCAAGAATGAAGCATAACCTAATCTATAATTTAAGGTAATAAATGGTGATATGTTGATTCTCATTTTATATGTTGATGCTTTCCTAATCATAGGAGAAGATCATCTAATCACTGAATGTAAGCAAGACCTTGCTTCCGAATTTGACATGAAAGATTTAGGAATATTACCTTACTTCCTTGGTTTAGAAGTATGGAAAAAGGATAGTTACATTATCTTAAATCAAGGAAAATGCACTATCGATATATTAAAGAGGTTTGGAATGATGTCCTGCTAACCATCATAATACATTAAACCAACCTTCCATTAACCGAAACTCCAACATACATAACATCGGCCATAGAAACCAAATAAATAAAAGTCATTACAAATAATGTGTAGTACTGCTAAGCATAAAAAATAAAAGATATTTATCAAATCACCGAGCATGGAAGGAAAACACACCAATCATACACCATAATTTTCAAATAAGAATCTTCAGAAGCCCAAGTTCCATTAAAAGAAAGAATAGAGCCCTCCTCTAAGGCAGTAAGGCAGAGATATAAATAAAACCAATATATTTATATAAATAAAGCATAAATAATCACAAGGGAGAAAGCAATATAAATATAGCATCTAATGAAACAATACAAGATAAAAAATGATGAATCCATATATGTATGTATGTATGTATGTACGTACACACACACATATATATGTATGTATGTATGTATGTATGTATGTATATAGATACATAGATATATATAATATCAAAAGAAGACAATCATCACAAGAAACCAGATCATGCACTATATATATATGCATATTAATATATGTTTTATATATTTAAGAAGAGAACAACAGACATGATATCGAAACAAGCCATAACCATAGCATATATAAAATGAGGATTATAGTCCATATTATACCAAATATTATAAGTTTTTAGCCATAAATGATTGAGAGTTTTCCCCTACCAAAATATAAGTCTGGAAGTTCCAGTTCCAACCTTTTGTTAACCTTAAACTAATTTAAGACTAGTACTTACAGTATTATCTTTCTATATTGCATCAAGTCTATGTATATTAACAAAGCCAAAAATGGAATACAAAATGCTCTATATACTCTAGGATGCTAATAAGATCATCAAAAGCCTCTCAAACTCCCTAGAAATCTCAAGTAACCTGTGATACAGACCATTCCCAATAATGAACAATGAAAGTTGGACTCGAAAATAAGTGTCAAGCCCTCCATCATGATAACAGGTGGGTTTATACACAAAGAACATAGGCATTAAAGGGACTAGATAGGACCATAGAAAACATCAATAAGAAAAGGTAAAAGTGGAGAAGATCCCCTGGAGTAAAGGAAAAAAGAAATGAGGACTCAAAGAGAATGTGATAAAACAAAGGGCATAACAAAGTTAGGAAAAGGCAGTGAGAGAAGAAAAGGAGAAAACTCAAGAAAAGAGAAATATATCTCTCTCTATATATGAGTATATATATAGTCAAGATATTTACAATTTTAATATATATTCGTATATAAGCCAAGATGCAAAAAAAAGAAAATAAAAGGAGAACAACAAGACCAATGAAAAGATCAATTAACAAGTCAAAAAATAGCATCTGGAAGAGCCAATTCCATCCATTCTAAGAGGAAATCCCCTACCATGGACTAGGGTATATATATAAGCCCTAGAAATAGTCATTCTAAAGGGTCTAAGAGAAAGTACACCAACTAACTCGATCAATCCCACCTCTTAGCAACCAATCCTAACATCATCAGCTCCTTGGTTTGTCATATCATCAACAACCCCATTACCTTCCCTATAGATATGATTGATTTTGAAATGTCTAAAAAATTTAAGGATTTCTGTCATCCTTATAACAAGACCATTTAGAGCCCAATTTGAGGTCTTACCACATCTAATTGTGTTAATCGTTATAGCCAAATCACCTTTGATCTCAAGGTTCTCAATCTTGAGATTCATACATAAAAGCAGTCCCTCTATTAGGGTTGTGAATTCCATATAATTGTTGGATGCTACTCCAATGGGTTTATCCATTCTAGATAAAACCTTACCCTCCCAATCATGAATGGAACAACCAATACTTGTCACCCCTAGGTTTCCCCGAGAGGCTCCATCAAAGTTGAGTTTACACAGCCCTATTTGAGGGGCCTTCCATACATAGATCTTCCTTTTCTCATCAGTCCCCCATCCAGTATTTCCAATAAATGGGGGAATTCTCAGACCATTCCACCTATTCCTGATGTTATCATCCCTTGTGGTAAAAACCTTATCCTTTCTTCCATTTAAATTCTTAGTATTAACCACCTCCACAATACATGCCTCAATCTTGTTTGTTAGCTCATATATGCCCATACCAATTCCCTTGAAAAATTTTTGATTATGTTCTTTCTAAATTTTCCATATAAGGAGAGGGGGAAATTGGCCATGTATTATTATAAAGGTCCCTACCCTTCCTTCTAGGCCACCTCTGAAAAGGCTTAAACTATCATTGGGGAGAAAAAACTTCCACCCAAGTTTTCTCATAAGCCAATGTCATTGTTCATGAATTCACACCATAGAAATTTATGGTCCACCGATTCTTCACATTGCTCAAATAAAACACATCACGAAGGGCCTTGATAACCCATTTTGAGACCATTCTGCATTGGCAATTTGTTTTTGTAGAGCGGCCCAAGCGAACATTCTAGCTTTAGGTAGGTAGTCCTTATTCCAACATAAATCAATAGGTAAATTAGATTTAATATTCTGATGTCTGTTAGAAAGTAGAGTGTGCTCATATTTTATATTAAATTCCCCATTTCAGGACATCACCCACACCACTTTGTCCTCATCCCATCTTAGAGTAATTATCATATCTTTCAAAATTACCTCCAATTTAATAAGAAACTCCCTAGGTACATCCAAACCCTCCAAGGATTTCCATTGTCATCCCAGAGTGGGTTACCATTAGGAAACTCAATATAGTCCCTAACATAGATACCTCTATAATTTTTGAGGGTTTAAATAGCATGATTATCTTCCAAAATGGTATTGAGGGTCTTATAACCCCCCAGGAATCATCCCAAAAAAGAGCTTTACTCTCGTCACCAATGTCCCACATAATCCCATCCAAGATAGCATTCCTGCACTCTTTGATAAAATTCCATACTCTTAAGTTGTTTGGAGGGGACTCATGTCTAAATATGCTCATAGGATCCTACTTGTTTAGATACTTATGTCGAAGGATCTTCATCCATTTAAGATCTAGATCCGTGTACATTTTCCATACCAATTTAGCCTCTAATGCTAAATTTTATAGCTTTATGTCCTTTAGGCTAATACCCCCTTCATCCTTAGGCTGACAAATCGGATTCCAAGCTATTAGAGCCAGTCTTTCCTTTTCATTCAATCCTTGCAAAAAGAAAATCCTCAATTTCTTTGACATTAATTTCTTTATACCTATTGGAAGACTATAACAAGTCATTTGGTAAATAGGTATTGTATAAAGAATCGATTTAATCATCATAATTTTCCCAATAGAAGATAACCATTTCCCTTTCCTGGACTCCACCGGCTTATCCAAGTTAACCATAAAATTTTCCCAAAGTTTGGTAGACCTATTACCCTTATCTAATGGAAGCCCTAGATATTTACATGGAAGAGCCTTGTTCCTAAATTCTAGTATCCTATAGATTTAGTTTTCAGTTGTTGAGTCCGAATTAAAGAAGAAAATTTATGACTTCTCCTTATTAATATATTGTCATGAGGCTTTTGAATATTCATCTAAGATATACTTAAAAAAAATTGCCTCATTAATACTAGCTTCACCATATAACATTGTATCATCCACAAATTATTGGTGAGTAATTGTATCTAGCTCACTCGTAATCTTAATACCCTTCAAATTCCCTAGCCTCCTAGCGTTGGACAGAGATCTATCCAGATCCTTTGCCATAATGATGAAGAGAAAGGGGGATAACAGACCCCCTTGATTTAGACCCCTATAAATCTTGAAGAAACCTTCTTGAGAGCCATTAACTAAAACAGATATCTTTGGGCAGGAGATGCATTCAAAAATCAAATTAATCCATTGCTTAGAAAACCAAAAGATTCTATGCATTTGCATTAAAATCTCCAATTCACTTTATCGTAAGATTTTTTAATATATAATTTTATGAGCATGCTCAGTACTCAGTTATGTTGAGCCATATGGATTGCTTCTTAGGCAATGATTACCCCATCCAAAATGGACCGTTCCAGGACAAAACCTGTTTGTTCATCCGTAGTTAGTTCCTGGAGCAAATTTTTTATTCTATTAGCCAAAGTTTTAGTAAGGAGTTTGTAGATAGTATTACATAAATAAATTGCCCTAAATTCCTCAAAATATCCTATATTAGTATTTTTGGGATTAATGCAATAAAGGTATTATTCATTTCCTTAAGCATTTTCGTTGAGTTTCTAATACCTTCCAGGACTTCCGTCACTTCATCTCCTAGGAAAGACCAACATTTTTGGTAAAAGATGGTGGGAAAACCATCAAGCCCAGGGGCTTTGTCTGGGTTAAGATTCTTAAGTGAATTTTCAACTTCATCTTCGGTGAACATTACATTTAACATCTTATTCTAAGCCACTCTAATAATATGTGGGATATTTTCTAATATTTTCTTCTAAGCTTGCCACCTTGACCCTTCCTTATTATTAAGGATATCCTCAAAGAACAACACTGCTTCTTTGGCTATTCCTTCAGGGTCCTCAATAATTTCTCCATTGGGTTTGGTAATTTTATTTATTACATTGGTATTCCTATGAGCTTTGTTGTTGTTCTGGAAAAACTTTGTGTTCTTATCTCCCTCAGCAAGCCACGTCTCCCTGGATTTTTGGCACCAGAATTTTTCTTCTTTGGCCAGGATGTCCTCATATTGCTTGAGTAACTCCTTTTCCTTAATATATGTTTCCTGCTTCATGCCTTCAACAAATACCTTTTTCATTCAATTCTTCTATCTCCTTCTCCAAACCCTCCTTTTCTTTGAATATATTACCAAAATGATCTCTATTCTATTGAATCAAATTTTTCTTTATAGACTTCAGTTTAGACATAAATATAAAGGCCTTAAACCCTTAAAATGTGCCTTCTTCCACCATTTTTCAATAGTCCCCAGAATACCCTTATCCCTTTCCATAAATTTTCAAACTTAAAGGGGCAACACTTTGGTTGTTATACTTCCTCAATAACTAGCTAAATCATAAAGTGATTTGATCCTGACGTAGGAAGGATTTGTGACTTAAAGCTAAAGTCAAAGTTTGCCTAGTTACCTTTGTAAAAAATCTATCCAATTTTTTAGCTATATAACTCAGTCCTTCCCTTTTATTACTCCAATTATAATTCCAATTCCTTGATAAGATTTCCATGCACTCATTCCGTAGGACCCATTCTCTAAATTTGACAGTGGTTTGGGGCTCCTTGGTGATCCCACCATTTTTATCTTTAAGATTTAAGATTGCATTAAAGTCTCCCCCAATGAAAATATTCTCATTTTTGAATTTTTCTAAAAGGTCATTCAATTATGCCCATACCTCCCTTTTTCCATGAAGTAATTTAGATCCATAAACATGATGACATGTAACTGATTGAATGTTTGATAATGTTAAGTTGAAGATGATGCAAGACACTAAATCAGTTAATGGTTTGTATTGTCATTGATGTCAACTTGATATCATCTGTACGGTCATGTACATAGTGCCAAAGACTTTAGAGAATCAATGGAACAATGATTATGCTTTTAGCAATGCATAAAAGTCAAGTATTCACTAAGTGACAGACAACACCGACGGAGTGCACACTGTAGGTAAAGGCAAATTTGAACTAAAAGTGTTTACCGACGTTGATTGGGCTGGAAATCTTGATGACCAGAAGAGCACAGCTAGAGGAGAATTATTTATGGGTGACAGACTTGTCACATGGATTAACAAGAAGCAAGGATGAATCTCTCAGTCTACTGCAAAAGAAGAATATGTTGTTGCTGTTGCAAACTACTCAAATATTGCATGGATCAAACAGTTGCTGGAAGGTATGCATATGAAGATCTCAGAACTAGTGATTATCTATTGTGATAACTCAAGTGCAATAAACATTTCCAAGAGTCCAGTCATGCATGCAAAGACTAAACACATTGCCATCAAGTATCATTATTTAAGAGAACAAGTTCAAGAAAAAGAGGTGATACTTGAATATGTGCAATCAAAAGAACAGTTGGCTGATATATTCACCAAGCCACTGCCCAAGGACACATTTGAGTACTTAAGAAAGAGACTAGGGGTCAAACCCTTGTCTACCAGTCAGTAAAAGACTGAAAGCTGCATCGGCCTATTTATTATTAGAATATCATTCATGTTGGTATGCAAGCAACAAGATGAACTTCAAAGCTACATCTATATACAGAAAGGTATATATCAGAACTGAGCACCAGAGCATATTGTTGTATTGCTGATGGATAAGGGGAATTCAAGGAATATATTATGGATAAAAGAAAATAATTATTTGACATGAATGTCAGATATTTGTAAAATACTTGTTTGGCATTATTTTCAAAGGGAGAGAATGTATCCATATATTATCATCAGAAACTATTCATTATCATATTACTCCAAATAGGGAGAGAATTTGTATATAGAAATCATATACAAAGGGAGAGTCGCTAACAAAAGACAAAGACATCAAAGAAGAAGAACAGTCAAAAGAGAGAAATTGACACAAAGAGAGAACACAACACATCAGTACAAGAAATGAAGAAAGCTGCAAGAATCAAATCTAAGCTAACACACAACTTACCGACGGTCAGACATTTTTTTTCAGTTATCAAAACAAACTGTTTGGTAATTTGATGAATCTCAACAATTGTATATCATATTGTATTAGAAATAGTAGAGTATGATAATATAGTATGTTTCTATCAATGCCAAAGGGAGAGATTGATGACATGTAACTGATTGAATGTTTGATAATGTTAAGTTGAAGATGATGCAAGACATTAAATCAGTTAATGGTTTGTATTGTCATTGATGTCAACTTGATATCAACTGTACAGTCATGTACATAGTGCCAAAGACTTCAGAGAATCAATGGAACAATGATTATGCTTTCAGCAATGCATAAAAGTCAAGTATTCACTAAGTGACAGATAATACCAACGGATTGCACACCGTCGGTAAAGGCAAAGAAGAAGTCACAGTGATAACCGACGATCAGAAGACAGTGTTGCCCGACAAAGAAAAATCACAAGATTCCTGACGATCTAAAAGTAGAGTTTCCCGACAAGAAAAATCACATGATGCCCGACGAACGGAGATCCTGAAGCTAACTGAAGTTACACCGACAGAACTGGCAGTTGTCACCGACGACAAACTGTAGACTTGACCGACAGAATAGAGAGTTCAAAAAATGACAAAATATCTAGCTGGAAGAGCTTAAGGATAGACTTAAATGGTTGTTTTATTTGTTTTATTTGACCACAGTTAAATAATTAATTTACAAAAGATTTATACAGTTGGCAAGAAGATAACTACGAGATAAATTAGGAGTTAAAATTGAAAATCAAATTGGCTGGATTGTTTTTCACACCAAGAATCAAGAATCAAGAATCATGAATTAAGAAATATCATATCTATATAAGAGACAAGCATAATTCATTTCCATAAAAAACCAGATACACGGAAGGGGAGTGAATAGAAAGAGGATGTTGAAGAGAAACTGGTGAAGGATAAACTTCATACAATCCTGATCAATCAAGCTGAAGGAGAGCTAAAGAATTCTGCAGACACTGAAAAATAGTGAAGCACAGCATCACAGAGAAGAAAGTGTGGAGAAAAAGGAAATGAATTGATACATTGATCAGAGAGGTATTATACTTAAATAGATCTGAAAATATGCAATTCAAAGTTGCATTAGAAACAGGTCATAATGTTTCAGTTTAACCATTGAAGCATCAAGTCTCTTAACAGAGCAGGACTTAAAAGTCTTCTATAATTGAGGTATATCCTAACAGATTACCAAAAAGGTTGACTCATGAAAGTAGCATTGGATTTGCATAAAGCCTATTGACAACCTAAGAAGAAGGTTGATTCAAGGATGGTAGCAAGATTTGCCTAAAGCCTATTGACAATCTAAGAAGGAGGCTGATTCAAGGATGGTAGCAAAATAGATGTCAGATACTAAGTGACAACCTCTATGTATAAAATCCTCTAACAAGGTCGCACTTAACAATGTGTTTGTAACCTTTAACAGGGTTGGCTCCTAACAGGGCTCACTTCAGAAGAGTGAAAATTTGGGGTATCGGTCCCAGTGGTTTTTTCCCTTAACAGGGTTTCCATGTTAAGATCCATGTGTTATGTGTGTATGGTTTATTACTTTATTATTTTACATTTCACATATGCATTTCTGGATTGATTGGTATACTCTGCATATTTACTGAGCATCGGTAAATTGTATGCACCCTAAAATGGTCGCCTAGACTTTGGGCCCCATTTTATTATTTTATCAATTTATCAAATCCCTGAATCAATATTTTCAAATATCAACAATATCAATTATATCAATTTCCTTGATCA
>MU226765.1:5046536-5068628 GCA_018584345.1 Thuja plicata
GATCAAGCTTCCATTTTTCTCCACCCTTGATTAAGATTTTTGCCTCTTAATCTCAATGGTCCATTTCATCTCACTTCTTATAAAAAGAGAGCTCTCTCCTTCATTTTCATATCTTAAGTTTTCATGCAAATATTATGCTGCAGGTTTTCTAGGTCATTTGGAGCTTTTTGAAGACATTCTACATCCAAGCTTTGAAGACTTGTTATTGCATTTCATTGTAGTTTTCATATTTGTTTTCATAGTTGCATTGTCATAACATCCATAGCTTCATTTCATAGCTTAGTTTCCTTTTATGCAATAGAATAATCTCACATAGTCTAAATAAGAAGGCTTGGTAACACTTGTTCTTTCCTTTCATAGATTAGTTGCATTGTACTTTCATTTTCATAGACTACTTTGCATTATCATTTAGATTTGCATTGCATACATTTGGTTTCATTTGAGATATTGGCATTATTTCCCTTGTTTTCATTGTGAATCTCTCGTTGTATGGTTTTGGGCAAGGTCATGAGTGTATAGCTCTAGCTGAGAGAAATTTTACAAATCTTGCAACTCCATGCATAGGGAGTTATGGATCGATTTGTGAGGGCTCATTCTTGAGTTTCCTTGCATGTAAGGATTCATAGAAGTGCACTACTTTTTGTGTGTACATAAATAAGTTTTACTGCTTATTGGTTATCAAGGAGAATGAGGACAGACAAGGTAAACCAACAGACAGTTAATTATTTCAAGTATTTCAAGGCATGCATCTTGTAGGGACTTAATAATCTGAGGTGTATTGATTGGTGGATTAAAGTTTAAAGGATAAATTTTTGAGGCCACTGATTCACCCCCCTGCTCAGTTATTACTAACAAAACATTGATAAGTATGAATCTTAAATTACTTTTATTGCTACTAACTCTCCCACATATCCAATATTGTTTCCCCTAAACTTGTCAAATGATATACTTCTTGTATTCCAAATGATACCTAAACCCTCAGAAGCTCCTTCAAAATATTCACCTTCAATTTCCCACATGCCTAACTTCCTCCAAAAACCTTGTAACTCTTCCATACCTAGTTTAGTTTCATGTAGCATCAAAATGTTAGCTTCAAAGGTTTATGAATAGTGCTTCTGTACGCCTCCTTTCGTGATTTGTGATTCCCAAGTTTTCCAAAGGAAAGGGTTAGTAGCAAAGGTTTTACAAATGATATAAATCAAGTACACAATACCACTAAAAGCAAATGACAATAAAATGTAATCAATAAAATATACAAGCAAGATAAAGGAAAACAAATAAATGCAAACCCCACGATGCTTAAGCTTCTATTGTTTCTCTCTACTCCTTCTGAAATATTGTTCTTGATTCTCAGTATTGGCGGGGAAGCGTCTATGACTTGAAAAGTGTCAAGAATTTTCTAATTGAAATGAGTGTGTGATCGCAAGATGGCTTGAATGCTAGAACCAAACTGACATAGTAATGGCGCACAAGAGCTTGAAATCCTGGATCCTTAAAATGGTTATGAAGGGTTTATTATATAGGAATTGGTGATGATATGAATGGTTGAGATCAATTCCAGAGATAGGAAGATGAGTGGTTGAGATTAAAAGGAACTGGAGAAGCCATCAGTAAACTCCACCTCTTCAAATGGTAAAGAGGAGATATAGTTTGGTTGACTAAAGAGCTAATTGTGAGTTACCTTTTTGAACTGAAGAGGTGGGTGAAGTTACCCATGTGGACTGGATAGATGGGTGGAGTAACCCATGTGATCTGATAGGAGTTATCTCTTTGAAGATAAATGAATATTTAATTCATTTATTTAATTAATATTTTCAACATGTGAGATAATTGAATTCTTTTTTGATTAAGAATTGCTTTATTTGATGAAATTAAATTAGTTTAATTGAAATTAATTTAATTGGAAGAATTTAATTAGTAAGTTTAAATATTTGAATTTAAACTATAGGAAATTGAATTTAATTAATTAATTAATGGTAATTAATCAATAAAGGTTAATTAATTAAATAAAATTAATTATTTAATTAATTTTGAGAATTTGATTAGATGATTTGGGGAATGAATTTAGAGGAAAATAGATGATTAATTAATGATTAAAAAACCATTAATTAATAGATGAAAATTAGTGTTTTTAAAGTAAAGTCGCAAGCTTGTCCATTTTAGGGTGTCTACAGCTTCAAAAGGCATTGTTTGTTAGGGGAATTTAAGTGCCTAACATTCCATGTAATGAGCTTCATGGCATTGTGGGAAGGTCCTTCCCCTTCCCTGCATAAAGTAATGAGGTTATCTTTGCCTGTTTGACTGCCTCTCCATCCTTAATTCTAAGCTTGTTTGTAGATTTACCACCCCTTTTCTTAATCGTCTTGGCACGGTCTGGAGAGGATTTTCTTGGTATATTCCTACATATTCCTAACTCCTTTATAGCCTCCAATTGTACCTTTTCCATACATAACTCTTTCACTCCATTCTTCTCTTTATCCATTATTTCCAAAACCTTCACTATTAGGTTTTGATTCTCTAATAGTTGTTGTTCATTTTTAAGGCTTGTCGATATACCCAAACATAGGAATTCATTAATAGCCTCAATTTCTACCTCATATCTCCCACAAATTTATTAATAGTTGTTGTCTTAGCCTAATCATCCCCCAAATTGCAATGATTTTAAGGACAAACCTTTTCTCTAATATTTTGGCTTACTTCATCAAAATCTACTTCCTCATAAAACCATTCCTCATCCATTCTAATCTCCTTAATGTTGCTTAATTCATTAACCACAATATCTCTTACTGCTTCAGCTTGGCTCTTAATCATCTCCAATGAAAAATTATATTATTCTCTGATTGTATCTTGATCAACATGTGCACTTATGAGATCCTTAAAGTTGGTTTCCAAACCCAACCCCATTCTTCTCATTTCACTAGTCGTGGGAAGATCATATTTTGGTGGGATATCAGGGTGGTTTTGATTATGTTTAGTCCCTATTATTTCCTCTATGTGGGTTGTTAGATTTGTTAAAGAAATTAGGGCTTCCATGGCAGAATTTCAAATATTGTAGAGAGTTTCATGTTTGTTTTTCGCGTGAAAGGGTTGCAGTGAGGTGTTGTAGCCATGTTTTGTTTCCTTTTGGTCGCCTCTAAGGAGTCAGAACAGTTGCTTAGGTATTTATGTCTTCATTGGTTTTTTATTCTTTAGACACCTCAGGTCATATATCCCACATTGGTTGTGCGGTAAAGTAACTTAACGTTTTTATACCCGAGCCCGCAATAGGTTAAGTGTCAAAAGGCAAGTGCCTTTTTGGCTGACAATTTGTGAAGTGTTGTGGTTATTGGAATCCAGCTGGCAGACAAGGTGGATAATTTTTTGGGGACGTGCTTAGATGACAAGTTCTATGATGTGACAGGTGGCAGTAGAGCGTGATGGGGCACAATCCTAGTCACAGCGGGTCTAATTGGATCACGTGATGGCGCGGGTGTGACATGTGGAAAGTTTGATAGGTGGTAGGCTAGGTTGGATGGACATGCAGCAGAGATCCTAGTGAGTAAGGTGGTGCCATGTGGCACAGTTGGCAGAATGGTTAGGTGGGACCGAAAATATGGATCAAGTCAGATGGCAATGTGTGGCGGTGAATAGAAAAGGATTATGAAAGGCAGATCAAGATCCAATGGTGATGCGCTACTGCATGAAGGAAAGATGTGAGGAAGATAAACATTGTGCACAGTAGAGAAATGCTTGACACGTATCCAAGGTTGGCAGTAAAGAGTGTGGGGCATGTGTAGGAAAAGAAAGATAGATGGTTTCAAGGCCTAGTGGGATGTTTCCACATGGATGTCAACGGAGTTTGATCGAGCAAAGATAACTTTTATGTTTACTTGATGCCCTTATAATATAAAGTTCATTGGCAGTCATGTTTTAAATTTATGAAAAGATATTAATCTCGATCATTGATGTGTTTGGCGCTAGAGGAGTTAGCTATTGTAATGATATTTTAAAATTTTAAAATGTCTCTACGCATTTTATCATGGTGGTGTGTTCTCAGACTTGTAGAGGAGTGGCTCGAGGTCTTCTTGACCCATGTCTGTTTGAATGGCGCCATTTGTGTGTATGGGGTTGTGTTCTCTGTGGTTCTAAACGCTTTCAATGCAACATGGTTATTTAAGGATCTCTGGTTTAGCTTTCTATTTTGGGATGTTTCTGCATACCATGAGTGTTCTGCATTTATGTGATTGGATCTCTACTTGTAACTAGGTGAGTGGTTTGTCAAGATAGATATTTTAGTGATCTTTTGGAGAAAGATCAACTTGCGAGAAAGGATTGCATTGATTACTTGGATGGATAGTTGTTGAGAACCCTCTCTTAGGGTTTCCTCCTATTTAGGGCTTTCCTTTCTCTATTTTAGAGGTTCCATGATTTTTTACCCTAAGTGTTGGCTCAAAATTTTAAATTCCAGGGATATATCAGATTTGTATTAGACTGTAATTCATGATAAGATAGATACTTCTTGATCTTTTGCGAGTTATTGAATGGTGTAGTTTTTCAATCATATTGTTATAGATTGGGACTCATTATACTTAATATAATTTTCTCAATTTCAAGTCTCTCCTTAGCTTTCATTTCATGAGTTTTGGATTTTCTAATCCAATAAATAGAGTTATATGTGTGTATGTTCCATTCCATAGTTCTGATTTAGGATCATATTAAACATGCTTTGGATGAAACATAGATTCATTTGATGTATATGCATAGGGATCTTGTAAGCAAGTGTGTGATCTGAGATACTTGTGTTTATGGCTATGAGCCCTTGCTAATAGGTTGTCTTCTATTTCAGTATTTGGATTGAAGAAGTTTCCCAATAGATAAGGCACTAATCAAAAGCTTTTCTTTTCTTTGTTGATACATGTTTGATAGAGTTTGGCTATATTCTGCAAATTTACATCAAAAAAATTACTAAGTTCTTACATATCCTATGGTTGTTAGTTGTATGTCCTACATGGTAATAGAGAGTCAATGAATGCCTGGTTAGTAGTTAGCACTTTCTTGCCATCATCTGTTGTTGTAATCCAAAGTGATAGAGAGTTGTAAAGAGTTATATGTTATCTGGATTAGGTGCACCTGCCTTGGTTTTGCAAAGCCAAAAGTGTAGAGGGAAGTCTTGTCCCTATAGTTGGTCTAGTTGCCTTGCAGAGCTTCCATACTTGGAGCTAACCACTCCTAACATCAGTCTCAAGGCATATTGGTATCTTTAGATAGCATAAACATTTTCAAAACCAAAAAAATGGCAACTCTGTTGGGGATAGAGTGTAGAATAGTGTCCTAACTGACCAGTAAGTTGACCATTGGAAGTATAGAGTACCTTGTGTTTTGTGAGTGTTTTTTTCCATTTTCATTATTATAAGTGTTGTATTTTTCCAACTTGTTGGGTGGCAACTCTGAGTTTTCTCTGTAGCAGTGTTGATTAACATATTTCAATTTACACACAATTTCTTGACATGAGTCATAGGAACACTAGAGCTTGGGTGAAGAGACATCCTGAAGACAAGATGGAGGATGAGTTTCCAACTACCTCTAAGCCTAATCATCCAAGAAAAGGAAAGAAGAATAGAACTGTCCCTCAAAATGAGAGACAAGTGGAGAACACAAGAATAGAAGAACAAATCCAGTGTAGCCATGAAGGCAATGCATTAGAGTATGAAGAAGTTTTTGATTTGGGATTGGGTGATTATGAATATTATCACTCTCCTAGTGAGAAGGAAATTGCAGAATCTGATACTACTCTCCCTGATTCTGATAGTGTAGCAGAAGAGATTGTTGAATTGGATAGGAGAATCCATGAGAAAATTGTCATCAGACAGAGAAGAGAAAAGGAAAAAGAAGATAAGATCAGACATGATGAAATTTTTCTTGAGAAAAATAAATGGCAATTTCTAAGGTTGGAGGCAATGAACCAGGTTGATGAACCTAAACAGGTTGAAGAGGAACTTGTCATCCAACCAGTTCTTACTACCCAAGAAATAAGGGTAAGAAAAAAATGACAATTGTTCAAATAGATGAACCTGTGAATCCCAAGGTTCCATTAGATCGTATGTCCAAGTTGGATACTGATCTAGAAAGGGATAGAATGGAAAAACAAATCATAGCTAAAGAGCTTGAAAAGGCCAAGTTGGAGGTTGTTGCTTTAGAAATGAAAAAGAAGATGGATTTTCTCAGGCAAACTTCTAGGTTTGCTGGTGATGAGGTAGCTATAACATCGCATGCCAAGGCATCTGCTTCTCAACATGACACCCCTTTTCCAAGGAGACCAACTCATGCAGAAAGGTACAAACAATTTTCTTTCATTGATGTTCTTGGTTATCCAAATGTAGTTCCAAGTGAAATCAGAGATAAACTTCCCAAGTTTGTTGGGAATAATGTTATTAATTATGAGGAACATTTGAAAAGGTTTATTGATATGATGGATAACTATGAGATCATGCATGAGGATGTGTTAATGAATTTGTTTGTGCAGTCTCTAGTTGAAGATGCTTGGGACTAGTTTAGGGGTTTTTCTTTTGGCTCCATAGGATCTATGGATGAGTTAGAGAGTTGTTTTAAGGAACAATATTAGAGAGTTGTTTTAAGGAACAATATGGTGATAATACAAATGAAGGTTTCATGCTAAATAGATTCAATAACATCAAGAAACATTAGAATGAGGATGTTGTTGAATTCAATACAAGATTTCAGAAAGCCATGCATAAATTATTCCAAGTTTTAAGGCTTGATGATAAGGTTTGTCTTGCCACCTATTTGAATGTTTTTTATTCAAAAATGGGTTACCTCCTTAGAGATAAGAATCCTAGAACTCTCAGAGATGCATATAAAATAGCAATGAATATTGAGACAAATAGGAGAGTGTCAGGGAATTCAGGTAGAAGAGAAGATTGGAAGCCTACTAGGAAAGAATCAGATAGACCTTATGTTGCTAAGCCTAAAGATGAAGTAAATATGAAATATATTCTAAGTTCTATTAAAGATTTAAATCCTGCATATAAAAGGAATGTTAGGGTTCCAAATAATGATAGTAGGCCTATCAACAATAGTTTTAATAGGCAGCAAAAGATGCAAAATTATCCCTATACTACCCAATGGAAATATGGGAAGCCTATTTTCCCATAAAGGAATGACAAGCTTAATGATAACACTCTTGATCCTCTACAAAGAAACTCTATCAATACATGTGATGATGTCTCATGGTGCACAGCTTGCCAATCCCCACATAGCCCTGATTATTGTGCAATTTCTCTCAACATATCTGCAAGTGAGACACAACAAGAAAGAGAAGAAGAGGATTAATTACATGATGACAGTGTTTGTGCAATGACTTATGCACTTTTGAGGAGTGAAGAAGAATCTGGTGAGGAAAATGGAGGTAAATACTTGTTTTCATCTGATGAAGAAAAAGAAAATATTGATGACATAAGTTGTAATGCTACAAGGGGTAATGAACCTTTTGCAGTAAGAAGACCCTCAGATGAAGAAGTTGCACAAATTACTGCAGACATGGTTGCTCAAGAAAGGAGTAGCTAAAATTTGAGAAGCAAAATAGTGGGCAATGTTGATGGCAGACCCTCTGGTATTTTTGTTATATAGGTAGGAGAAAACACTAAGCAAGCAATAGGAAAATAAAATCTTGTTGAAGGTATCAAGAAAACAAAGGTCGGGAAAGGAGATAAGCCTGATAATCCAATTGTTGTCCACAAGGTGAAAGTAAAGACACCAAAAATAAGTGCTCCATCTATTCATGAGGATAGGAAAAGGATTGATTCAGGTCTTTCTACTTAAGTTGAAAATGAAAATGTTGTTACTTTGAAGCAAGGCATTTCAGATATATAATATACTCCAGTCGATATGGGGAAGTTGTTGTCACAAATCAAAATCAAAGTTCCACTCTTGGAGATGATGAGGATTTAGGAACACAAGGAAAAAAATTTAACATGGGTGAGCATCATCTCTTCTACAAGAATGCAGGAGCAGGAAGAAGTTTAGAAAATGACAAAATTAAAAGGTAAATCTGATAACAAAGTGAAAGAATCAGAGGTGATTGTCACAAAGATCCCTTAAGTTTTCTTAAGTAAAAATCATGTGAGTACTCCTTTAGGAGTTGTAGATCCATTCTTCTTGACCTTGGTCATAAACGGTAAGAGGCTAAAGAATTGTATGATAGACTCTGGGGCATCAAATATTGTTATGCCAGCAGAAATTATGAAGTCATTAGGACTACAGGTTGATTCTCCTCATGGGGGATGTCAAGAAATGGACTCTAGAGAAGTACATGTCATAGGTACCATTAAGGTTCTACCTTATAGACTTGTTGCATGCCCTGAGAAGATGCTAAAAATGAGTGTTTCAGTGGTGGACATCCCTCCTCAGTATGGAATGCTCCTATCAAGGAAGTGGAGTGCCTCAATGGGAGGGAGTATTCAATGCGATCAGAGTATGAGGCCTTGTTGATTGGATTAAGATTGGCTTCAAGACACAACATAAAGAATCTCAAGGTAATTGGAGGCTATGAATTAGTGTTCTCTCAAATAAGATCAAAATATGCTTCAAAAAATAAGAGACTAAGGCAGTATAGAAATGTTGTGTGGGATGAAATAGAAAATTTTGATGCTTTTGGTATTGATTGGATGGATAGGAATCAAAACAAAATGGCAGATTTATTGGCCAACATTGCTTTACATCTAGGAGATGTTACCATTGTAGGAATTTCTAAGATTGAAGTTCAATCTAGGCCTTCTATCCCAGATAATATTGAAAGTTGGCAAGTTTTTGAAGATGATTTAGATATTTTGAGATTTTTGCATTGTGAATCAGATTTTGGAAACAAAGAGATGGACTTCAGTGGGTATGTAGAGACTATGGATGGTAAGGATACTATTTTTGGCAAAGAGGTCCTACAACTGAAGTCAAATAGAGTTCCCAAAGGATTGGTTGTGCTTGAGAAAGCTTTTGATAATAAGGACAAGTCCTATTCTGCAAGGACTATGAACAAGTCTGAGAACTTGGAGGAAGTAAATTTGGGGACAAATGAAGCTCCCAAGAAGGTATACATTGGTAAAAAGTTTTCCTCTAAACTCAGAGAGTTATTGGTTAACCTTCTCAATATATACAAACATGTCTTTGCATGGTCTTATGATGACTTAAAGGCATACAAAGAGGACCTTTTCCAACATGAGATTCCTTTAAGGGAATGCACATAGCCTTTCAGATAGAAATTAAGACCTATCAATCCCACCCTAGCACCCAAGATGCAAGAAGAATTGAAGAAGATGAGGGATGTTGGAATAATTAAACCAATAAGACATTCAACATGGGTATCAAATTTGGTACCAGTAAGAAAGAAAATGGTGATGTTAGACTTTGTGTAGATTTTAGGAATTTGAAAATCAATTCATTAAAGGATAACTATGGTTTTCCTAACATGGAATCTATGTTACATAGAGTCACTGGATCAGAGTTGATGTCTATGTTGGATGGATTTTAAGGGTATAATCAGGTCATGGTCAAGGAATCAGAGCAGTTCAAGACTGCATTCACCACACCATGGGGCACTTATGTGTATGTCAGAATGCCTTTTGGTTTGACAAATGCTGGAGAAACATTTCAAAGAGCCATGGATGTGGAATTTGCATATTTTATAAATTATTTTCTAACAGTATACCAAGATGACCTTACTGCCTATTCAGCAAAAGAGGAACAACATTGTGGTCATCTTCAGAAACTTTTTGTGAGAGCATTGAAATATGGGGTTTCTTTTAACCCAAAGAAGTGTGTTTTTGGGGTAACAAAGGGAAAGCTTTTAGGGAATTTTGTGTCTAGAGATGGAGTAAGAATTGACCCTGAAAGGATAGGTGCAATTGACAAGATCCCTCGGCCTAAGAATGTCAAGGGCATTCAATCTTTCTTTAGATAGGTAAATTTCTTGAGGAGATTTATTACTAACTTTGTTGAAACCAGTATCCCAATCTCAAGGATGATGAAGAAAGAAGCCAAGGTAGAGTGGAATCAAGAAGCATGCAAGGCTTTTTTAGGTATCAAACAGGCCATCAAGGATGGTCCAGTCCTAAGAACACTAGATTACGGTAAGCCGTTGCAAATTTTCTCCTTTGCTTCATACAATACCATTGCTACAGTGTTACTACAAAATAATTCAAAGGGCTTTGAGCAGCCCATTTCCTTTTTCAGTAAGTCCTTACAAGCAACATAACTCAAATATGACATCATAGAAAAACAAGCTTATGCTTTAGTCAAAGTTGTCAAAGCTTTTAGGTGTTATTTGGTAGGAGCAATTGTGATTGCTTATGTGCCTAGTGTTGTTGTGAAAGATATTTTAGTCCAACAAGAAGTGTCAGGAAGGAGATGTAGATGGATAAACAAAATTTAGGAATTTAACATTGATATCCATATTACAAAATTGGTCAGAGTTATGGGACTTGCAAAACTCATGGCTCAAGTAAATTTGGATGTCAATCACATAAATATATTGGAGGAGGATCAGAGGCCCTATATTTTTGATATGGATTGTTGTGACTGGTATAAGGACATTGTTGGATATCTATAGAAAATGGTGTTGCCCCTGAAATGGATGAAAATAGGAAAAGAATAGTCAAGTTGCAAGTTGTTAAGTATGCAATAATTTAGGGATAGTTATGGTGGAGAAGCAATGATGGAGTATTGCTCAAGTGTATTGATTTTGACAAATACAAAATCTTGATGGAACAAATGCATAATGGTGCATGTGGAGGCCATTACATGGCTAAGACTACTACACACAAAATTATTAGATCTAGTTTTTGGTGGCCAACTATCTGCAAAGATGCCCACAATTATGTTAATAAATGTGATGCCTACCAAAGATTTGCAGGTAAGCTCGAGTTTGGGGGAATTTTTCCTTTGAGGTCTGTTATAGTGGAAGCACCTTTTCATAAATGGGGAATGGACTTCATTGGTGAGATTGAAAACAAATCAATTGGAGTTCATTCATGGATTCTAGTAGCAACTAACTACTTTAATAAATGGGTTGAAGCAATCCCCACAAGAAAAGATACTAGTAAGGTTGTGATTTATTTCATACTACAAAATGTCTAAACTAGATTCAGATGTCCAGAGAGTATTATGGTGGAAAATGTAATATGTTTCAGATCAGAAGAGTTTAGTGCTTTCTGCCAGTAGTATGGGATCATAATCTCTTACTCATCCCCATATCACCCACAAGGGAATGGCTAGGATGAATCTAGTAATAAAAGTTTGATCAAGATACTTAAGAGGATGTTGGACAAGAACAAGGAAGCTTGGGATTCAAAGTTGCAGTTAGCACTGTGGGCTGACAGAGTAACAATCAAGAAAGCTATTGGTTGTGCACCTTTTGATTTGGTGTATGGTATTCATGCTAGGTTTCCTCAAAACAATCTACTATAGATGTACAAGTTTGTCCAAGAGTATGAAGAAGCGATGAATGATGATATGAGAATTAGGATGGATGATTTGATACAAATAGATGAATCAAGAAGGGATGCACATGAAAAGAATGTTCAATTGTAGTTGTAGTATAGGAATTTGTTTGACAAAAGAGCAACTGTTAGAAGTTTTGAAATTGATGACTTGGTCCTAATGTGGAATTCCAGACTTGAAGATAAAGGCAAACATGGTAAGTTTGATCCTATTTGGCCTAGACCATATGTTATTGACAGTAAATGGGGTTCAGACTCTTATATTATTAAGGACTTGCTTGGAAATATTTTGGAATTTCCTGTTCATAGATAATTCTTGAAATTTTACTTCTCTTGAAGTCTCAAATCCATGAACAATAGTTGTGAATAGGTTTTTGTAGTTTTAGGGTGTGTGTTTTAGGTTAGGTTTTCCTTTCTTTTTTTTGGGTGGTTTGCTTATCCTTGAGATTCTAAATCCTTGCTATGCGTACGAGAGACATACATCCCTAGTCAGAGCCACTGTTAGAGTTGTTAAAGAAATTAGGGCTTCCATGGTGGAATTTCAAATGTTGGAGAGAGTTTCATGTCTGCTTTTCGCGTGAAAGGGTTGCAATGAGGTGTTATAGCCATGTTTTTTTCCCTTTTGGTCGCCTCTAAGGAGTCATAATAGTCACTTAGGTCTTTGTGTCTTCGTTGGTTTTTTTATGCTTTAGACGCCTCAGGTCATATATCCCACATTGGTTTGCGGTAAAGTAACTTAACATTTTTATACCCGAGCCCACAATAGGTTAAGTGTCGAAAGGCAAGCACCTTTTTGGCTGATGGTTTGTGAAGTGTTGCACTTAGTGGAAGCCAGCTAGTAGAAAAGGTGGATAATTTTATGGGCCTATGCTCAGATGATAAATTATGTGAGGTGACAGGTGGCAGCAGGGCGCGATGGTGCAATCCTAGTCACAACATGTCCATTCGGATTATGCAATGGCATGGGTGTGACATGTGCCAAGTTTGACAAGTGACGGGCTAGGTTGGATGGACATGCGGCATAGATTCCAGTGAGTATGGTGGTTCCATGTGGCACATTTGGCAGAATGGTTAGGTGGGACCAAAAAGATGGATCAATTTAGATGGTGACGCGTGGTAGAAAATGGAAAAGGATCATGAAAGGTAGATCAAGATCCAAGTGTGATGCACTACCATGTGAAGGAAATATGAGAGAAAGATAAGCATCGTGCGGTAGAGAAATTCTTGATTTTTGTCCAAGGTTGGTAGTAAAGAGTGTCGGATTTGCGCAGGAAAAGAAAGATAGATGGTTCCAAGGCCCAGTGGGATGTTGCCACATGGATTTCAATGGAGTTTGACTAGGCAAAGATAAATTTTCTTTTTACTTGATGCCCTTATAATATAAATTTCATCGATGGTCATGGTTTAAAGTTACGAAAAGATCTTAATCTTGGTCATTGATGTGTTTGGTGCCAAAGGAGTTAGCTATTGTAATGATATTTTAAAAAATTTAAATGTCTCTGCTTATTTTATCATGGTGGAATGTTGTCAAACTTCTAGGGGAGTGGCTTGAGGTCTTCTTGACCCATGTCTATCTCAATGGCATTGTTTGTGTGTCTGGGGTTGTCTTCTCTGTGGTTCTGAATGCTTTCAATGTATCATGGTTGTTTATGGATCTCTGGTTTTGCTTTCTATTTTGGGATGTTTCTTCCATACCATGAGTGTTTTGCATTTATGTGATTGGATCTCTTCTTGTAAATAGGTGAGTGGTTTGTCAAGACAGATCTTTTAGTGATCTATTGGAGAAAGATCATCTTGCGAGATAGGATTGCATTGATTACTTGGAAGGACAGTTGTTGAGAACCCTCTCCTAGGTTTTCCTCCTTCTATTTATGGATTTCCTTTCTCTATTTTAGAGGTTCCCTGATTTTTGACCCTAAGTGTTGGCTCAGAAGTTTGAGTTCCATGGTATATCAAATTTTTATCAGACTGTAATTCATGATAAGATAGATACTTCTTGATATTTTGTGAGTTATTAAATGGTGAAGTTATTCAATCATATTGTTACAGATTGGGACTCATTATACTTAATATAATTTTCTCAGTTTCAAGTCTCTCCTTGGATTTCATTGCATGAGTTTTGGATTTTCTAATCCAATGCATAGAGTTATCTATGTGTATGTTCCATTCCATAGTTCTGATTTCAGATCATATTAAACATGCTTTGGATGAAACATAGATTCATTTGATGTATATGCATAGGGATCTTGTAAGCAAGTGTGTCATCTGAGATACTTGTGTTTATGGATGTGAGCCCTTGCCAATGGGTTGTCTTCTATTTCAGTACTTGGATTGAAGAAGTTGCCCAATGGATAAGGCACTGATCAAAAGCTTTTCTATTCTTTGTTGATACATGTCTGATAGAGTTTGGCTATATTCTGAAAATTTACATTAAAAAAATTACTAATTTATTTCATATCCTATGGTTGTTGGTTGTATGTCCTACATGGTAATAGAGAGTCAATGAATGCCTGGTTAATATTTAGCACTTTGTTACCATCATCTGTTGTTGTAATCCAAAGTGATAAAGATTTGTAAAGAGTTGTATGTTATCTAGATTAGGTGTACCCACCTTGGTTTTGTAGAGATAGAAGTGTAGAGAGAAGTATTGTCCCTATAGTTGGTCCATTTTCCTTGCAGAGCTTCCATACTTGGAGCTAACCACTCCTAACATCAGTCTCAATGCATATTGGTAGCTTTAGATATCATAAACATTTTCAAACAACAACATGGGTCACTTCCCATCCTCCCTTTGGGCGGTTTCCTAGATCTCATCCAACATCTCCACAATTTCTCCCTCCTCTACATCCTAGGGTAGTGTTTTCTCACAAGCTTCAGGGTTCTCAAGTTTATTGGTAATCTGATCAAAAGTCCTCTAAATTTCCACATAGCCCTATTTATTTCTCTCTCCAGTAATCTTTGTTTCCTCATGGTGTCCTAAGATTAAATCAGAAGATGAATAACCCCCGAGAATTTTCAAATCCCTCTTACCAAGAAACTCACCTAATTTGGTGTTACCATCATAGAAGGAAGGGGTTATCCTCCATTTTCCTCTCTTTGTAACAATTTTTATAGGGTCTAGAGTTTCTATATCCTTTTCCATCCTAAGGAAGACTCTAACTCTATCAAAGATATCATCTATAAGAATCCCTTCACAACCTAGAAAAGTTCCCCATAATGAGCCAATATCATCTATAATATTCGGTAGCCTATATTCTACCATCCTAAATCCACCCATTTGTAACTGAATTCAATCTCAAAAGAAGGGGTTTAAACAAAGGAGACCATTCCATAAAATGAAAACAAAATCCTTTATAGAAATTAACATCATCATGCAATAAATCTTTCCTAATTGCCTCGTCTTTGCATAATAAGAACAAAGTGTTTTTGTCGAGGTAGGATATGCTTACTTGGTGTGGGAGTTTTTTCTCCCATCGTGTATTAGGAATAACAATCCACAAGCACAACTGAGAGGGGGGGTGAATCAGTTGTGATACAAATTATTAAACATAAAACTTTGTAAACCAAAATTTTAATTTAAATGATAACAGAGTAAATGCCAACACAATAACACAATCCTTGTTGTCAAGGAAACCCTGTTGAAGGTAAAACCTCGGTGGGAATTTGCACCCACAAATGGTGTACTAAGAGTATAGTATCCCTATCAAAATATTTAGCCATGTTAGGAGATTCTTACAACATTATAGTACATATTCCCTGTTAAAGGACAAACCCTATTAGGAGTCAAAACCAACAGTGGGCTCACTATCGATGCACACTTCCCAAAGAAGGTTAAAACCACCCTCAAGGATTAACAATATGAACAAGTGTATATAAGAAATATACAATCCAGTGAACTTTCTAATAGCAACTATCTTTTCTTGGTCAGTTACAATGAAGTATTACAATCACAAAGTTTGCTCTACATCCAACAACCAATCAAGCTTCACAGCTTCCACACTTCTCTGTCTTTCAATTACCTTCTCATCATATCACTATCTCATCTTTTCAAAAGAAAATATCTCTCATATATGCCCATTACAATAATTGATTAGGTCATCCAATTAATCTTTCCCAAAATACAAATAATTATTTAACTCCATGATAATATACACAAGGTACCTAAAACAAGTAAACATCAATTAAAATACATCAGATATAATCCAAGATCCACAATCCACGCTCTCAATCCATAATGCACGCTACATCTCTAAAGTCGGTCCCAAATAGGTCTTTTCCAGAATACATGCCACAATAGACGTCACCAAAATTCACACAACTTGCGATCAACAAAAAACATTCCTCAACATGTCCTTAAGCTTGCATAACCTAAATCATCACCGCCTGTAAAATATACCCAAAACACAGAGACTCTCTCTGTCAAGTATCACTATCACATTCCAGAAACTAGTCTTCACTAAAACATCTGTAACATCCCCAATATGAAATATTAAGCCAAGAAGCCTTAGGAATAAGTTCATCACACATCCTTCTTCATATCCTCATCTTTGCTCATTCTGATTCATCCGTACAGTATCCGTACACTTTTTTCAATCATCATACAATAGTCTTAACCAGTATGTTTTCTCCACAGAAATATATGTCGACATCAGTGACAAAACATGAATGCCAATAGCATCAGTAGTACCCAATTCTCATATCATCCAACAATCTCCCCCTTGGGCATTGATGGCAACATATAGGAAAATCCATCAACCCAAAATTACTCTCTATCAATACAATCTTCTCAATATCCTCAACACAAATCTCCCTAAAGAAGTAGGGATTTTAACATAGAATCTCTCCCCCTTTGGCAACAATGGAAAAGGGTTCCATAACTCTTCTTTGATCTTCTGTAAGGTGTAGCTTTTTCAAATCTTCATGTCTAACAACCAGGTGCAAAAATCACCCAAATGTGTTCCATAGTGTTCATGCAATCACTCCCCTAAGGAGTAGATCCATACATCAAGTCCAGAAGATGATATAGCTTTGAAATTTACTAGACTGATGTGTTCCTACATCAATTAATTACCACTGGGAGGGGCTCTCACTCTAAGCATTCTTCTGAGATACTCAAAAGCATATTTTGGAAAAGGTTTTGTAAATATATCTGCTATTTGTTCCTTTGTGCTAACATACTCTAGTCTAATCTCTTTCTCTTCTACCTTGTCTCTTAGTAAATGATACTTAATAGAAATATGTTTTTTCTTTGAATGCATTACAAGATTCTTTGACATATTCACTATGCTAGTGTTATCACAATGGATAACCACTAGCTCTTCAAAAATTATTCCAATGTCCTTCAGCATTTTCTTCATCCAAACAACTTGTGTACAATTTATAGTAGCAGCAACATACTCAGGTTCAGCAGTAGACTGAACAATACATTCATGCTTCTTACTTAACCATGAAACGATCATTTTTCTAAGGAAAAATGCTTCACCACTTGTACTCTTTCTATCATCCATATTCTATTGTCCATTTCAAGTATCTAAAAATTCTTTTCATAGGAGCAAGGTGTGTCTCTTTAGGATCTGCTTGATATCTTGCCACAATTCTAACTGCATTGGAAATATCTGGTCTGGTGTGAGTTGGATATTTTAGACCTCCAATCATCGATATGTACTTTGTCTGAAAAACATTTTGAGTTTCATCATTACTTGTAAGTTTATAATCAATCACCATGGGTGTTCCAACAATTTATAATCTTCCATTCCAAACTTCTTCAACATTTCCTCAAGGCATTTGGTCTGAGATATAAAAATACCATTCTTATTCTGATTAATTTGCAAACCAAGAAAAAATTTCATCTCACCAATCCTTGACATTTCAAATTCATTTTCCATTTCTTTAGAGAACTTATTACTTATTTTATCATTGCCTCCAAAAATGATATCATCAACAAAAACCTCTATGATTAAGATTCCATCTTCACTAGTTATTAAATATAAATTATTGTCTGTGTTACCTTTTCTAAAACTAAGATGAAGTAGATACCTATCTAGTCTTGCATACCATGGTCTGGGTGCTTGTTTCAATCCATACAATTATTTCTTCAATTTACAAACTATGTCTTCATCTTCTATCAAAGGAAATCCATTAGGTTTCTCTATGTATACTTCTTCTTCCAAATCTTCATTCAAGAATGCATATTTCACATCCATTTGATATACTTTAAAGTCTTTATGTGTAGCATAAGAAAGAAATAATCTCACAGCTTCCAACCTAGCAACACAAGCAAATGTTTCTTCAAATTCTATGCCTTCTTGTTGCGAGTAGCCTTTACAAACCAGCCTAGCCTTAATTCTTACCACTGTTCCTTCCTCATCCATTTTGTTTTTCAAAACCCATTTAGTTCCTATCACATTTTTTTTTTAAGGTCTTGGAACAAATTCCCAAGTATTGTTTTTCATTATCTGTTCTAGTTCTTCCTGCATAGCTTTAGTCCAAGATTCATCTCTACATGCTTCATCAGTAGTTTTCGGCTCAACTTGAGAAATCAAACAAATTACATCTCTTACTTTAGATCTTGTCATCATTCCTTTACTTACATTACCAATGATTTGATTTTTAGGATGGTTCTTCTTAACATACCTCGGAGTCTTAGGAGTCTCAGTAAGCTCAATTGATTCATCTTCAATCTCATCATCAATCGTCAAAGTTTTTGCAGGTTCATCAGTGACCTCTTTTATCTCTGCAATATATCCACAGTCATACATTCTTTCTTGAATCTAAAACTTTTCATCTATCCTCACATTAGCGCTTTAAATCAACTTCCTCAATCTCATATTGAAATATTTATATGCTTTGCTCTTAGTAGAATAACCAAGTGAGGTACATTCATCACTTCTAGCATCAAACTTCCCTATCTCATCATCTTGTTTGATATAGCATTTACTTCTAAATATTCTAAAATATTTTACAATAGGAGTATGATCAAACCATAATTCATAAGGAGTCTTACTTTTACCTTCTCTAATCTGAATTATGTTCAAGGTGTACACATCAGTACCAATAGCTTCTCTCCAATGAACATGTGATACATTTCCTTCTAGCAGCATAGTTCTAGCAACATCTAATATTGTTATGTTTCTTCGCTATGTTATCCCATTTTGTTGTGGCGTCCTAGGAGAAGATCTATGTTTGAATATTCCTTGCTCTTCATAGTAGGTATTAAATAAATCTTAATTAAACTCTCCACCTCTATCTGATCTCAAATATTTTATCTTTAAACCAGATTCATTCTCAACTTTTGCTTTGAATAACTTGAATTTTTCAAATGCCCCGAACTTCTCTCTTAAATATGTAACCCACATCATTCTAGAAAATTTATCAAAAAAATGTATAAAATACCTTTCACCATAGTAAGATCTTTCTCTTGTAGGACCACACAGATCTGTATGTACCAGATCCAACCTACCTTTTGCTGAATAATATTTTCTTTTAAAACTACTTCTGGTTTGCTTCCCCATAACACACTCTCTACACATAGTGTTAGATGGTTTCACAATCTTAGGTAGATCTCTTACTGCATTTGTCATACTTTGCCTTCACAATGTTATATCAAAGTTAACATAACAAAATATTTTATGCCATAACCAACTATCATCAACCTTCGCAATAAAACAAGAAGCTTCAGACGTATTCAATTCAAATACATTACCTTTAGGTTTAGTACCAGATGTGATCAAGTCTCTTGATTTAATTTTGATAGAACATTTCCCATCAATAAATTTTAGTTGATAACCTTTGTCCACTAGTTGTCCAATACTCAACAGATTATTCTTAATTCCATCAACAAGCAATACATTGTCAGTATTAGTCTTTCCATCCAGAGAAATAGATCCAACTCCAATGATAAGATTAGGATTATTTTCACCAAATCTAACAACACCACCATCATATCTTTTCAGACTAACAAACTTGTTTTCATCTCTAGTCATATGATGTGAACAACCACTATCTATAACCCATTCAAATTTCTTTTCAACATGAGATACTAAGGCTTTTTCTTCATGTATAAGTTCATGATCCTTAATAGAAATAAATCCAATTTCATCATAATCAACAACATCGTCATCATAAACACCTTCACTAGAATAATAACATTCCTTTTCTTTTTGAATACTTTGATTTGTAAAACTTAGGTTTATGTTTTGGAACCCTTGTAGGACATCAAGATGCAAAATGACCAATCTTGTTGCATGAAAAACATTTTAAAGGTAACTTGTCTTCAAATTTACCCTTACCTCTCTTTTCTCTTCTAGAAATAAAGGCTACCACTTCATCTAGATTTCTTTCTTCTTCTTGTATCTATTCTCATTCATCAACATAGTCTCCAATTTCTTCTCTCATGCACTAATGCTGGTACTCGCAATTCTAGATAAGGTAGTCATCTTGAATGCTGACTCAACTTTAGGTAAAGAATCTCCCAGTTCTACAGCCTCAAAAGTAGTTAGATTTCCAATCAAAATCTCTCTATTGAAGTTTAGATTCAAAGGTATAATCTCCTCTATATCTTGTACTTTAGTTTTGTATGCAGGTGTCAGAGATCTTAGAATCTTTGTAATCACTTATTCTTCATAGTAAGTACCTCCATAGTTTCTGATGCCAGTAACCACTTCAGTAATTCTCTATGTATATTCTCTAATGTTCTTGTAATCTTTCATTTCAATGATTCCATCTTTGTCTTCCAGCTTTGTATCTTTGCCTATTTTGTAAACTTATCTCCTTCATACAGTGCTTCCAATCTTGTCCAAATTTCATGTGCAGAGTCTAAGTCTTTTACTTCTGTGAATTCACCTTTAGAAAGTGCATTGATCAATGATTCCCTTGCGGCCATGTTACATGAAATAAATTCTTATCATCTTCAGTAGCTTTATCCAATTCATCCCCAATCTTTATATTTTTCTTTCATTTTGTGATCATCTAGTAGTCGATTCTCGAACATAGCAAATGTGTTCTCATCTTGTTCTTCCAACTGTCAAAGTTTTCAGGATCAAATTTTGGACTATCCTTCCTATAGTAAGTCATCTTTAGGATCACCTCAAGTTGTTAAGATTTCTCTCTAAGGACCAATAGCTTTGATACCAATTGTTAGGAATAATATTTCACAAGCACAACTGAGAGGGGGGGTAAATCAGTTGTGATACAGATTATTAAACATTAAAATTTATAAACCAAAACTTTAATTCAAATGATAACATAGTAAATGCCAACACAATAACACAATCCTTATTGTCGAGGAAACCTTGTTAAAGGTAAAACCCCGGTGGGAATTGGCACCCACAAATGATGTACTGAGAGTATAGTATTCATGTTAAAAGATTTAGCCATGTTAGGAGCTTATTACAAAATTATGGTACATAGTCCCTATTAAAGGATATACCATGTTAGGAGTCAAGAGTAACAATGGGCTCACTTCCTAGGCACACTATCCAAAGAAGGTTAAAGCCACCCTCAAAGATTAACAATCTGAACAAGTGTATATAAGAAATATACAATCCAGTGAACTGTCTGATAGAAACTATCTTTGCTTGGCCAGTTCCAATGAAGTATTACAATCACAAACTCTACTCTAAATCTAGTAGCCAATCAAGATTCACAGCTTCCACACTTCTCTATCTTTCAATTATCTTCTCATCATATCACTATCACATCTTTTCAAAAGAAAAGATCTCTCATATATACCCTATTACAATAATTGATTAGGTCAGCCAATTAAGCTTTCCCAAAATACAAATAATTATTTAACTCCTTGCTAAGATACACAAGGTATCTAAAACAATTAAACATCGATTAGAATACATCAGATATAATCCAAGATCCGCAATCCATGCTCTCAATCCATAATGCATGCTACATCTCTGAAGTCAGCCCTAAATAGATCTTCTCTAGAATACACTCCACATCTGATGTCACCAATAATCACATAAATTGTGATCAACAAAATAAATTCCTCAACACATATTCTATTATCCCTTAAGCTCACATAACCTGAATCATCATCGCCTGTAAGATATACCCAAAAAACAAAGATTCACTCTGTCAAGAATCACTGTCACAGTCCAGAAACCGGTCTTCACTAAAACATTTGTAACATCTCCAATATGAAATATTAAGCCAAGAGACCTTACGAATAAGTTCATCACACATCCTTCTTCATATCCTCATCTTCTCTTGTTCTGATTCATCCGTATAATGTCTATACACTTCTGTCAGTCATCATACAATAGTAATAACCAGTTTGTTCTCTCTGTTGGCTAAATATTTTGCAAGTCACTAAGACTACAACTTGCAAAACGTGTACTTTAGGCAGCAGTATGTGAGATTTCTCTCTCCTCTCAGCAATAGGGGAGGCTCCCTTCTTACCGCAGGTGGCTTCAAGTAGAATTGAACTGTAGCACATACAGTTCACCTTGCAATAGTAATGTCGGTGACTCGATGATTGACATAAGAACAATCATACGAGGCAGCGGTTGATTTATCTAAAGACTAGGTGATACAATGAGCTCAAAGTCTCTTGTCCTCACCTAGAATCAGTAATCTAATCTATTTATCCAATATT
>MU226765.1:5068728-5080861 GCA_018584345.1 Thuja plicata
TTTGATATGCGAATCGCGCTATCATTAAAACTCTAAGTAAAACTTTGCAGAGTGGCGCAAAATTTTGAAATAGAATTTAAACTCTATTACTTATACAAAATAAGCTTATACTTCAAACGACTTGACCACAAAAGAAATCCCTCTTACATTGATTTTGGAAGAACACAGCAGACTGCTCGCAGCACCACTGAAAAACCTAAGACGCCACTTCAAACCAGAAACCAGAAAACAAGACGCGAAAAAGAAAAGGAGAAAAACCAAAAAGGACTTGATGTTTAGTCAGGAGAACAGAACGATTAAAATCAAGGGATGATTGATTCCATCGAACATTATCCCTTCCATAACATCGACACGCTTAGAGAAAAACTCTAGCAATTAATTGAGAATTGCGTAGGGTTGCCCCAATTTTGGGGAATGCAAAATTAGGGACAACACTCTCCACAAAAACATATGTTGACATGAGTGACAAAACACAAATGTCAACAACATCAGTAGTACCCAATTCTGATATCATCCAACAATCTCCCCCTTTAGCATTGATGACAACATATGGGAAAATCCATCAACCCAAAAGTACTCTCTCAATACAATCTTCTCAATATCCTCAACACAAATCTCCCTAAAGCAAGAGGGTTTTTCACATAGAATCTCTCACCCTTTGGAAATAATGGAAAAGGGTACCATATCTCTTCTTTGATCTTCTGTAAGGTGTAGCTTTTTCAAATCTTCATTTCTAACAACTAGGTGCAAAAATCTTCTAAATGTGTTCCATAGTGTTCCCATGATCACTCCCCCTGAGGAGTAGATCCATACATCAAGTCCAGAAGATGATATAGCTCTAAAAGCCACTGGAATGATGCATGCTTGCATAAATTAATTACCACTAGGAGGGGATCTCACCCCAAGCATGCTTTTGAGATACTCAAAAGCATCTTTTGGCAAAGGTTTTGTAAATATATCTGCTATCTGTTCCTTTGTGCTAACATACTCCAGCCTAATCTTTTTCCATGGAGATACTTAATACTTATGAGATGTTATAACTAGGAAAAAAGTAGCATGGTCAGACAGTGCAAAAAATAGAGGATAGAGGTTAGTTTTTTTTTAAATGGCCAGCGATAGTTCAGGGAACGTTATTTTAAAGAAAAAGAAACTTGTAAGTGTTGACGAGACTTTGTGATCAGATCTGCCAATAGATGTAAGTTGTCACCGGGTATCGGGGTACCGGCCAACTTTGTCTATAAAGGTTGTCTGGGGAAATGAGATTCCATGGGCCTTCAAGCATGTGAGAGTTGGGTCTCGACAGTGCGGGAGCTTAGTTGAGAAATGTGATTGTTTTTTTTGGGGGGATAGCTGGTTATCTTGGCTCATCTTATCTGAGGATTTAAGTAAGTGGGGTTTCCTACAAGTGCATGTTCACTTAACAAATAAAATTCAAAATATATTGCAGAGCTAGAAATATTCCATCTACCTATAGTTATACTAAACATTCAAAACATTGACAATGCTCTAACACGCTACACTAAATACTGAAGAAATACAGAACCATCAACTCATATTTAATCAATAGCAAAGGAAAAGGAGGTCATAAATCTACTTAAATTATTAGAGAAAAGGACATAACAAACACAAAGCATAAAATACCGTTAACCCAGGGATCAGAATGCTAACAACGTCATTTATTGAACCCTTCCTTCTTCATTAACATATTTCCAGCAAGCACTGGTGCATATTACAATGGTGGCTCCAAGGGAGCATCTATCTACTGAGAATTTATAACAACTAAGGAGCATTGAGCTCTGCAACTGAGAAAATAAAATTCTTTATCTATGGACTAAAAAATCATCAATTTTGCCGACCCTTGGAATGAGGTTGGACTTATTATTTATACACAAATTTTGACCTAAAACTAACCTAACTTATCTTACACTTAACAATATAATACTCTTTTTGGTGGCTGGTACTACCTGCGCCACGCTACAAAAGACCTTGAGATGGAAAAGATTTGAAATTTCAGAAGAATAAGACAAGAAAAGAGGAGTGGAATAATCAACCTCGAGAAGAGAGCCGGGAGGAGAAAAGAAGAAATCTGATCCCCCAAGGATTGAGGCTACATGCCTCATAAATGGGAGAGTGGCTCACTATCCTCGATGCGCCAGGTGTTATGTTGAAGTGGCACCTTGGGAAGACCACCTGTCAGAACCCTCTTGTCGATCTGAGGTGCCTTGTTGCGGTTACCTATTTTTTGACACCCTTCATTAACTACCTTGAAAGTGACCGGTCAATTTTGGGAACAAGCACACAGGTCACTTAAAGAATACAAAATTGTAGGATTTGGAACTTCGGGATCTAGAATCTTGCACCTCAAAATAAAGAATACAACCGATACATGGTTGGTGAGATTCTCCAGACTTCAGAGAACTTTATTGTTCCTTATGATTTTTCCCAAGCCTCCAACACTTGGCTTATGCTTTCTTCATCTATGTTTCTGACGTTGTCCCACTGACTGCAAACAGCCTCCAATGCTTCCTCAACATCTCCATCCCCATTCCAGAATTCATCCACCATCTTGATGGCATCATGCAACTGAATCATTGTCTTGGATAATCTAGATAGCCTGCCCTAGTCAAAATCTTTGGCAGGTGGATAAAGGGACTCTATCCGTTCATCAAACTTGTTGAGGATGTAGTCCTCTAGGGTACACATTCTGGTGGTGAAGGGATCAACTTGCGATACTCTAGCCATGAATGCTTGAAAAAGGCCCAAGGGGTATTGAGCCGCTGTCACTTTCTCTTTTAAGGCCTTTACCAGTTCCTTGCATACCTCAATCCTGAGGACAAGTCTGGAGTATTGGGCCTGGAGGGAATCATATGATTTGTCTCCCAAAATCCCCGCCTTTGTGGTGACTTCTTCTCCTATGTTGCGAATTTCTTCCAGCCCGGCCTTCCATTTTTGATACTTTACTAAATCTTGCTCCCATATAAGAGCGGAGCCATTTTCCTGGCTAAGAAGAGTGTCAACCCGATAAAGGTCTAGGAGGGACACCACTAGAAATTGTCTCATGGAATCTACTTGCTTGGCGGCCCACCCATCTATAGCCTATGCCTTCTTCTTCATGATCCGTAGAGAATCCACATCACCCTGTGCAAGCGATAATTCAGAGGAAGGGGTTCTGGGGTGGACCTCAGCCAAAGGCCATATTAGTTCTGCCAGAAGCGCGAGTAGATAGGCATTAGTTTCTCTTTCCTCCTTCAGCTTCTGACCCTACTTGATGTATCTGGCCTCTACTACTTTTGTGGCCTCCCTCAGCAAGTCCAATTCACCTTGCTTGTCTCCCCTCCCTAGTGCCACTTCTTGTTAGAATAGTCCCAAAGGATAACTAAGAGTGGGGGGTGAATCAGTTATCAACTAATTGAATTCTTTTCTCTTATTAATTTTAGAATAGAATAAAGTAAATGCACATTCAGATAACACAATAGACAACACCACAATTTGGTTATGGGGAAACCAAATGGTAAAAACCCCGGTGGGAATTAACACCCACAATGAACTTTACTTGTTTATAGTAATCCCTGTTAGAAGATCTTGCAACCCTATTAGGAGTTGTTCTTTACAATGCAATAAGTATAGTGACCTGGTTAAGGGTCTGACCCTATTAGGAATCTTTTACAAATAACCCGGTTAAGGGTGAGGACTCACTGTCCAAAAGCTCACTGCTTCAATGGTGAAGGCTACAACCTTCTGTAGAATAGATATGCACTATATCTGATGATGAACTATAGAGTAGACTTGTTTTCTTGATTAGTTCCAGTGTATTTTAATCTTTCACTTCTTCTTCACATAAATCCGTGATGAATGAAACACAACTGATATTATGCTTTGTACAATTTCTATCTCTTGTCTTATCATTCACACTTAGCATTCCACAAATGAACTACTATAAGTATCTTACTCAAAGTATGAGATCATGGGACCTTTTAAGCAACTCTTCATAACATCCTTGTCAACTTAACTAACCACGCAAGCATAATTACAACCGCACAATATAAATTGAATAGACGCAACACTTCACTAAGTCGGCCTCACCAAATTAACTCTAACTTTGCAATCTTGTTGAAACATGTTTGGCACCTTTAGATAACTAGCCTCAACTCATAACTAAACTTGAATATACACACGCATATCTTAAAGATAGGTGAAACTCAAGAACTAATGCAATACATCATCTCTGTACAGACAAACTCTAGAAACTGTAACTGTCACTAACAGAATTACACAACACAACTGAAACTTTGTATCTGAGTCTGCGTGTATGAACAAAACATAAACAACATGTCTACAACATGAATATAACTGCGCAAGGATTGATACCATCATTTTGATAAGTACATACAAAAAACTACTATATATTATATGTTTTCATCAATGACAAACATACAACCAACTAGTTGCCAGAAGTAAATCTCCAACAATATCCCCCTTTGACATTGATGGAAACATATGATATTAAAAGCATCTTCAGTACATGGTGTCTTCTTTCTTTTTAAAATCTTCTCAATATCCTCATCAAAGATTCCTCTACATTGTTGACGCTCCTTTGTCTGTATTTATACTCCCCCAGAGTATACGCTCCCCCTTACTATATACTCCCCCTTTGACATCAATGGAAAAGGGTGCCATAAACAATTAGGCACAGGTACTACTCCAGAAGTAGAGTAGTCAACCATTCATCAGTCACTGTGGATTGATGTTCTTGCTGCTTTATCTAATCAGACTTAGGTGAGGGAATTAGTCCCAACTTCTCCCTGAGATACTCAAAAGTATCTTTTGATAAAGGATTTGTCTTTGCGTGCATCACAAGGTTCTTGGACATGTTAATAGTACTGGTGTTATCACAGTGAATAACAATGGGATAATCAACCTATATACCAAAATCTTTAACCATCTACTTGATCCAAACCATTGTTGAACAATTCAATGTTGTTGTAACATATTCAGCTTCTGTTGTCGACTGAGAGATACAATTTTGCTTCTTGCTTACCCAAGAAACCAACCTATCTCCAAGAAATACTAGTCCTCCAGAAGTACTCTTCCTATCATCAAGAAAACCTACCCAATCTGCATCTGTATACACATGAAGTTGTACATTCTCTAATTTAGGATACCATAAACCATAGTCTATAGTTCCCTTTAGATATCTGAATATTATTTTTATTTCCATTAGGTGATTCTATTTTGGTTCAGCTGCAAATCTACCAACAGTGCCAACTGCATTAGATATGTCTGGTCCACATTTAGTAAGATATATAAGTTTTCCAATCATAGACTTGTACAATGTTTTGTCAACTGCTGCGGAATCATCTTCTTTAGAAATCTTGCTTCCTGTTATCATAGGAGTGCATACTGGCGTACAGTCTTCCATCTTGAAAGTCTTCAATATTTCCTTCACATATTTGGATTGATTTATAAATATTCCCTTATCTGTCTGATTTACATTCAATCCCAAAAAGCATTTTATAGGACCAATCATGCTCATTTCAAATTAATTCTTCATTTCTTTTGCAAATTCTAAGCTAAGCTTGTCATTACCTCCAAAGATAACGTCATCAACAAATATGGAAACAAGTAATAGTCCATCAGGTGTCTCTCTTATGAATAGGTTACAATCTGCTACTCCTTTTTTAAATCCAATCTTGGTAAGATAACCATCTAGTCTCTCATACCAATATCTTGGGGCCTGTTTAAGTCCATAGAGTGCTTTCTTCAATCTGCATACCATGTCTGGTTTATCTGATAGATTAAATCCTTTAGGTTGTTCTATGTAAACTTCTTCCTTCAAGTCACCATTCATAAAGGAGGATTTGTCATCCATTTGATATACTTTGAAGTCTTTGAATGTTGCATAGGCCAAGAATAACTTGATGGCTTCTAATCTGCTCACAGGGGAAAATGTGTCAGTGTAATCTATCTCTTCCTTCTGCACATATCCTTTACACACTAGTCTTTCTTTGTTTATGACCATTGTACCATCTTCATTCATCTTGTTCCTAAATACCCACTTTGTTCCAATCACATTTTTGTCACTAGGTCTAGGAACCAATTCCCATGTATCATTTTTTATTATTTGATCTAATTCTTCTTCCATTGCTTTCTGCCAGTCAGAATCCTTGCAAGCATCTTCAACATTTAAAGGTTCAATCTATGAAAGTAAACATACCTCTTCATCCACTGTTAACCATTTTGCTTTTGATCTAGTCAAAACATTGTTGCTCTGATCTCCAATGATATCATCTTTTGAATGATACCTAGATGTGAACTTTGAAACTTTTGGTGTGACATCCTCATCTGTAATATGTGATACTTCTTTACTTGATTCAAGTTCATTACATGATACAACAATACAATCAAACATTTCTTCAATAACAGTGTCTTTACTGCTAGGCCTGGGTTCTTCCTCAATCATAGGTGCACATTCATGGGACCTTTCTTGAACCATGAACTTCTCATCAATATTTACATGAGTACTTTCAATTATCTTCTTTAATCTTAAATTAAAACATCTGTATGATTTTCTTTTAGTAGAGTAATCAAGGAAAATACCTTCATTGCTTCTAGCATCAAACTTACCAACACCATCATCTCTCTTGATGTAGCACTTGCTGCCAAATATTCTGAAATATTTTACTGTAGGTACATACCAAACCAAAGTTTATAAGGTGTCTTATCCACGCCTGGCCTTAGTTGTGTTCTATTGATAGTATAGACTATTGTATTGACTGCATCTCTCCAATAGGTGTGCGCAACTTTTCCTTCAATCATCATAGTGCATGTTGTATCAAGTATGATCCTATTCCTTCTTTCTGCAATCCCATTCTGCTGAGGGGTTTTAGGTGCACTCAACTGTCTTTTGATTCCATGTTCTTCACAGTAGTCATAAAACTGGTCACAGGTGAATTCTCCTCCTCTATCTGATCTCAGACACTTTAGTTTTAATCCAAATTCATTTTCCACTTTGGCTTTGAATATTTTGAACTTTTCAAAGGCTTCAGACTTCTCCTTTAAGAACGCAACCCACATCATCCTTGAAAAATCATCAACAAACAAAATGAAATACATTTCTCTGTAATATGATATGGTTTGAGTAGGACCACATAAATCTATATGCACTAGGTCTAACTTGTTTTCAGCTGAGTTCTACTTGCTTCTGAAAGAGATCCTTACACGCTTTCCTATAACACATTCCCTGCACATTGTGTCAACTGGTCTTGCAATAATTGGAAGATCTATAACTGCCTTGACATTGCTTATCTTTACTATATTATCAAAATTGATATGACAGAGTCTCTTGTGCCATAACCAACTGTCATCCACTTTTGTAACAAAACAACTTACATCTGAATTGAGCTGAAAAACATTACCTTTTGTTTTTGAGCCTGATGCAATCATGTCTCCTTCTTTGTTGCTAATAATGCATTTTTTGTCTTTGAATTCCAAATAATAACCTTTGTCAAGTAGTTTTCCAACACTTAGTAAATTGTGATGTAATCCATCAACATAGAGAACATCATCTGTCTTGTTCTTTCCATCCAGGGTGATAGATCCTCTATCTATGATAGGTTTGGGAGTGTTATCTCCAAATCTAACCATACCACCTTTGTACTTGTCTAGATGAACAAATCTATCTTTATCACCTTTGGGTTCAATCTTCAGTCTTGATATCTCAAATGCAGAGATTTTACTGATCAAAGACTCTCTCTTGAAGTCTTGTGAAAATTGCATGGTTTCCTCTATAATACTGATCTTGTTCTCATAGTCTGCTGTTAAAGTAGTCAACAGCTTGTCCATTATGTCTTCTTCTGATATTTCTCCACCATTGTTTCTAATTCTAGAAACTACTTCATTTATCCTCAGATTATAGGCTCTGATGTTCTCTTTAGGTAACATCTCAAGATTGTTGTATTTCTTTTTCCATGTCTTCCTACGCGCATTCTTTGCTTGAACATCTCCTTCAAACATGTCTTCTAAATACTTCCATATTGTGTATGGCTTGTCTACTTTCTTGATCTCAGAAAATTCACTGTCAAATAGTGCACTTATAAGGGCTTCTTTAGCAACTGCATTAGCAGTGAATGTATCCTTTTGTTTACTAGTAGCATCATCTCTTGATAGGTATTTTAGAGAGGGAATAACAACTTCTTGTGTGGCTATCTCAAAGATGTCAAAACCAACACACTGTAGATGTGTTATCATTTTTTTCTTCCAATCCAGATAATTCTCTCCATCAAACTTAGGACTCTCTTTTCTGAAGAATGCCATCTGATCTACCTTAAGATGTTAGGCTTTCTCTCCAAAGCACTTGGCTCTGATACCAATTGTTAGAATAGTCCCAAAGGATAACTGAGAGGGGGGGTGAATCAGTTATCAGCTAATTAAATTCTTTTCTCTTATTAACTTTAGAATACAATAAATTAAATGCACATTCAGATAACACAATAGACAACACCACAATTTGGTTAATGGGGAAACCAAATGGTAAAAACCTCGGTGGGAATTAACACCCACAATGAACTATACTTGTTTACAGTAATCCCTGTTAGAATATCTTGCAACCCTGTTAGGAGTTGTTCTTTACAACGCAATAAGTATAGTGACCTGGTTAAGGGTCTAACCCTGTTAGGAATCTTTTACAAATAACCCGGTTAAGGGTGAGGACTCACTGTCCAAAAGCTCACTGCTTCAATGGTGAAGGCTACAACCTTCTATAGAATAGATATGCACTATATCTGATGATGAACTTTAGAGTAGACATGTTGTCTTGATCAGTTCTAGTGTATTGCAATATTTCAATTCTTCTTCACATAGATCCTTGATGAATGAAACACAACTGATATTATGCTTTGTACATTTTCTGTCTCTTGTCTTATCATTCACACTTAGTGTTCCACAAATGAACTAATATAAGTATCTTCCTCAAAGTATGAGATCATGGGACCTGTTAAGAAACTCTTCATAACATCCTTGTCAGATTAACTAACCACACAAGCATAATTACAACCGCGCAATATAAACTGAATAGACACGACGCTTCACTAAGTCAGCCTCACCAAATTAACTCTAACTTTTCAATCTTGTTGAAACACATTTGGCAGCTTTAGATAACTATCCTCAAATCATAACTAAACTTGAATATACACACGCATATCCTGAAGATAGGTGCAACTCAAGAACCAATGCAATATGTCAGCTCTGTACAGACAAACTCTGGAAATTGTAACTGCCACTAACAGAATTACACAACACAACTGAAACTTCATATTTGAGTCTATGTATACAAAAAAAACATAAACAACATGTCTACAACATGAATATAACCATGCAAGGCTTGATACCATCATTCTGATAAGTACATACAGAACACTACTGTATATTATATGTTGTCATCAATGACAAACATACAACCAACTAGCTGCCAGAAGTAAATCTCCAACACTTCTATCATGTTATAGTCTTCGGGCCTTACAGCCGTCACATCTGCACCTAGAGGGGGTGTTGCAATAGTCACAACTGTGCTACCTATTAGACCAGTCTAGAGAGTATGGACTGTCTTCTCCTTCTTGGGCTTATAAGCCTCTACATTTCTGGCCATCATCTCGACCAACGAGAGTGGAGCGCTTGATGCTACCGTCAGGGCCTTTCTTTTCTTCAATTCTACCAGCCATTGGGGCAGCTAGGGTAGCTTCGCTATTAAGACCTGTTCATTAGGATTCCCTTTGAAATATGGCAGTGTGTTCCTGGAATGTACATTATCTTTGGGCTCCTCTCTCTCTTGCTCTTGTTCCTTTTCTTGTTCTTCAAAACCTTCGGTATTTTCCGCCATGCTGGCATCCTCTGTTGTAATATTCAGAACCTTTTCTCTAGCCTCAACATTGCTTGTATCTTTAGGGACTTCCTCATCCCTCCCGGTGTTAGCTGATCCTGCATTCTCATTGTCCAGGAATTCCTAATCAATCTGATGTTGTTGTTCTTGGGCTACATTAGCCTCATCTGCTAGAATATTCTCCTCCATCAAAATATCCTCTAGGGGTGGGTGAGGTCTCTGGCCAAAGTTTAGTAAGGTGGCCACTGTTACTACCTCACCAAATGTGCTCCGGAACACTTGATCCTTCAGAGTAACCAAAGGCATCTAGAACATGATGAAAGGGGGCATGGTTTATTCTGAAGGTCCAGGTTTCCTAATCATCGGCTGCTCATTTATGGGCTGCCTTGGTGTATCTTCGGTCTCTCAGATTGGTGTTTTCTCTTGTTTAGGCCCCATTCATGTTTCCTCCCGGGCCTCTTGTTTTGATGTATCCTCTTCTTCTAGGATTTCTTTTTCTACGGGGACCTCTTCCTTATCTTGAGCGACAATTTCCTCCACCACATGACTTATACCCTGTTAGAGATCCATGAGCTCCTCCACCGAGAAAGTGTCATCAAAGTCATCGTAAGGGGGTGAGGAGTCAGAAATGTTTTCAAGTTCAGGAAAGTCTAAACTGACATCCACCGGGGGCACGTCTGGCATACCGGGACTAGCAACTACGCTTGGTGTAGGGGTCACCTTCTTCTTCTTCTTTCTTGGCAGTGGAACCCCAGTATTTAAGATGCTAGTAGACTCCACCTCGGTGAAAGTCTGTCTACTCATCATTGCAGCCAACGATGAGGACCTCGTCGGGTGAGTAGACACCATTGGAGTTACAAGGAGGTCGAAGGATATCTGTGTACTTATCTATTGGCTAGCCAGCCTTACCAACTCCATTTATTGTTGTAGTTGGGCCATTAGAAGGGTGGGAACTTGGGGAGGTGCCTTAGTCGGAGTTCCCTCCTTTTCTTTTCCTTTGCTCGTGCTTGGTCCGGCAGTGATGGAGGATGAAGAAGGTCCAACGCTGGCGGAAGAGGGAGTGGCCTTACAAACTGTTGATTTCTTCTGGGTGCTCTTGGAACACACCCGGGAAAAATACTGGTGACTTTCTTCCAAAATAGGGTGACATACCCCTTCAATTATCAGATCCTCAGGAGTGGCCCAATCCACCAGAGGGAGATCTAATTTGTCTAGTCCATGTCCTTTATATGCTGGATCCTCCAGTGGCCCTTCATCTGAAAAGCCCTTCGGAAAATTCTGAAGGTCGAGCACCTTCATGAGCCCTTTGCTCATCTGTGAATGTTGTCAACCCCAGAGATCAAAACTATCTTGGCAATCCGCCCAAAAGTCTTCAATGTCTACTTCATGTGGCGGGGATGCCCCGGGGAGTGTTGTGGCAATCTTGCCTAGTGGTTCATAGTTTTTCCTGACATGGTGGAATTCCACCAGTCCCAATATTTTTAGTTCATTATTTTCCTCCCTTGCTACGGTGAGGCTGCATGTATAATTTCTACATGAAAATGGGAATGGGACATTGATGACCTTCAATGTGAAGAAGGCGTGCAGATCCATCATCTGCCAAAAGAAATCTAAAAGAATAAACCTATCCCCACAATACCAGGGAAGGAGATGGGGCTTCCCAAAGAAGCTGGTCACCCGAATGTAGGTGTGGTGTTGGAACTAAATAAAATAGCGGACATAGGTGTTGACCAGATTCATTGCCGCCTGTGACAGTCGGTACTCGAAATCCTGAGTAAGTGTTAGGATGTTGTGGTAAATGAAAGTGTATAGTCAAAAAATGGAAGCACTTCCATAGGAGACTAGTTTATCCTTCTGATTAAGTGGTTTGGGGTCATGACAAGCGCCTCTAAATGGGTTCCTGATCTTGACATGGCTTCCCCCCTGACCTGCCTTTCTAACCTCCATTTCCTGACCTAAATTCTGCATTCTAGGTCTCTAACCTATGATCCTGGGATCTGAGGAAAGGGTTGACCTCCTAGGATAGGGTCGATCTCAACCCTATCCCAGGGTCCAAATCCTGGGAACTTTTGGTTTCTGGGATGTCGGTCTTCACAAAAACTTTATTCCCGCTTCTGGGTCGGCAGTTTCAGGTTCCGAATTGGTTGATTCCCAAATTATATTTAATATAGGTCCTCTCCTAGAGGTAAAGGCTTAAATAATGATTTAATTATCCTATGTAGGCCTCCTTAGAAGATTGTGCCCTAGTTTCATATAAAA
>MU226765.1:5080911-5099911 GCA_018584345.1 Thuja plicata
CTCCTTAGAAGATTGTGCCCTAGTTTCATATAAAAGGGAGCTTTCTCCTCTCATTTTCTCTAAGCATCATTACGCAATTGAGAAGGATTTTCAAGTGCAATTCAAGCAAGCTAAGGAGAAAGATTTTAAGCAAGAATCTATCCATTCTCAAGCATTATGTTATGCCCTGCATCCCCGTCCCTACATTTTGTGTGCAAAATTTTGGGTCCCCCCTTTTTTTTTTTTGCTTGCGGCTTCGCCTTGTCCTCCTTCCCCTTTTTGTTTTCTTTCTCCGGGGTTTCCTTCCCCGACGTGGTGTTTTGTTTGTTTTCTTTTCATCTCTGGGACTCTGGTCCCGAAGGTTGCCTTCCGTTGGAAACCAGATTCTGGACTTCGGGATTATTCGTCATGATGTTCTTAAGGAACACCATCACGGGGAATCCTCAGGCACAGAGTCTGGAGGTTTGCTTGACCGGAGATTGCCAGAAGGAGAAGGGTTATCTTGTTACCATGGGTATAAATAAAGTTTAACTATCACTTTCACATTTACCATGATAAAAACCTTCAAGCACTTAGAGTGATTAACAGAGCATTTGCAGAGAGTTTATGATAATTAATGTTTAACATTTCCAGTCACTTTCAGGCGATTGCGAGTGCTTCGTGGTGGTGATTTTGACCGTTCAATAACTCGAGCTGTTGCAGATCTCTTACGGTAACTCTTCCCTTTCCTCCTCCTTCTGCATTCTCAGGTTGGTGTTTCCATTTTCTGCTCTCTGGTTTTCTTCCATTTTCGTTTGGATTTTGTCTTATTTGTTTTGTTTCTTTGTTTCGTCTGGCTTGCTATTTTCTAGTTTTTTCGCTCGTTGGTGGGTCAGCTCTGCCAGAGGGTTGTCTGCCCTCTATGCAGAGGTGCTCCATCTGTAAAATGTGTAGATAGCTGTATATATGTTTCTACCATGTCTGGTTTTCCTGTGGATGTCTTTTCCCATTGTATATTTTATGTATATACATGTATATTTATGTATATTCTCTGTATATCCCTCCGTGTCTTTGTATATATCCCTCATCTCTATGTATATCCTTCCAGGTGGCTCAACAAACTAGTCGATTCACCTGCGTTTCTGGTTTTCCACCCATGAACTCGCTTCGGGGCAGAAAACCACCTGTTTGAAACTCGGCTCTCAGCCAGTTTCAAACAGGCAGTTTTCTCTCTCCTCCATGAAGTCTGCCAGAGCCTCATTTATGTCCCATGTGCACAATTAATTCTATCCAAGTGGCTTTCACTTTTCACGCATTCAGACAGTTGACTCCGCCGTCATCGCCATAACTTCCATTTAAAACCTACACACGTGGCGCCCACGTGGGCTCGATGACTAGCCTTTTTACACGTCCTCACCAATGGTCATTTCTTTGGGCTTTGGTTCTTCTACCATCATCCATCCTGTGTCTTTACCCAGTGTGATAAAATCCCTGGACCCAGATGTTTAATGAAAATCTAAAGTTTACGATGTGTTTGCTTTCCGGTTATCGTTGCATGAAACTAACTTTTCGAGAAAGCAAGCATCACGGTGGTAAGATCTCCGGGCCCCGAAATAATCATTTTGGTAAATGTATTCTGATAGTCACTTTTTCCTTGCAATTTCCCAGAGTCTATCTTCCAAACATATCTGAAGCCTCGGCATCTTCTCCACCCGAAAGTCTGGAGTTACCTACCGCAGCAGAAACCAGCGCTGCCGTAAAATCTAAAATGCAGAAGGCCCTAGAAAAGCTGCCCCTGACCATGAAATTTGTACAAGACAATGTCATTATGGGCTCAAACATTGAGTCTAAGGTCAAACTGATGACCGACACCAGCGTCAAAACGTGGTCGGAGATGCAGGCCTGGGGTGAAAATAATGCACATCCAACGACAGGCTGGAGATCAATTAGCAATCAACGTTGGGAACTCCGGGATCCTCCGGGCGGCTTGCTTCCCGTGCTCCATGCAATCTCTAGAGCTTATCCTAACACTGGAAAACAACTACAACTCTTCTGTTCGGGCCGTTATGCTCACGGCCGCAGAGCCCGCGGGATACCCCACTCCATTGGTGTCCCTCGACCCAGTCACATTCCAAGCAGGCCTGGGAATCCCATAATTTGAAAAGCCCCCAGTGGTCACAAGGACTGATGCCCTGACCCAATTCACACAACTGGAGGATGTTGCCTGGGTATACATGAATACCCATTGGCTCAAGGCCCCAAAGAGGGACCCAAAGAGAATGAAGATAGAAATTTCCCGCTTTGAATTCAAGGAGAGCATCTAGATGGGGATGATAGCATTGGCCCAGGTCTTTGGGCAGCCCTCCACCCAAGATTTTTCTCGATGGATGTACTACTTCCTCCTTGGCATCTCCACCAAGGGAGGATACTTCGACTGGGCCACAATAATCTCCAACCATGTCGACTCCCAGTTCCAGCAATTGAACAGGAAGAAAAAGTTTTATATGTCTTCCTATGTTTTCTGGGCCCTAGCACAGCAGAGGCCCCATTCCCATGGCCTACTTACAGACGGTGTGCTCAGGATTGGCCCAGGACAAAAAGCACCATGGGACCATTTCCCACAGGTTCAATGGCAGGCCAGCTTCCCCAGTTTCTGTCAGGTAAACGACACGTTCATTTACTACCATCTGTTTACACCCACCCAGGATGTCGGATACCGCCTGTCTACTGAGGCGATGAAGTTGGTCCATAGTTATGGACATTACTATATTCAATTCTAACAGCACACATACATTAGGGTCACCGGATTCTCTAGGAAACCCTACTTGTTGCCCAGACATTGTGGGGACAAGATCATGCTATTGAAGTATTACATGCAAATAATGGAGGTGCATGTCTTCTTTGCCCTCAAAAAGATCCCTAACATTCCGTTCCCAATCACCTGCGGGAACTACACATGCAGTCTGGCCACCGCAAAGGAGGCAGACAATGAGCTGAAAAGTTATAACTTACAGAAATTTTATCTGGCGCGAAATTTTTTTGATCCAAATGGCAAAATCGCAACGGCGATGCCCCGGGCTTTAGAGCCCCATCATATACACATGGAGGACTTCTAAGAAGACTTCCAAGATGATTTGGAGGTGAAAACCAGGCACTGTGTTAGAATGACAGTCGGCATGATGCAGAAATTGAATCTCTGAAAGTTCCCGGCAGACTTCTCAGACACCGCCCCCATTATCGATCCCCAGTACAAGACAAAGGGGATCGATAAAAAGGCCCTTCCACCAGTAAACTGGGCTGCCCAGGAAGGGCCCACTATTGAATACTTCACTCGAGAGGTGGTCGAGCGAAGCCACACCTATTTTAAGAAGGCATGCCCCGGGAGTACCCGCCGAGCGGCCCAGCCGGCGCCAAAATTAACTCTGCCGCCGGTACCAAAGATGAACCCAGGGGCCGGGACTTCTTTGCAGGGTGTAGACAAAGGAAAAGGAATAGACATGACCCCTCCTATGCAAGAAGTCCTGATCACAGAGCAAATAAAATAGTCGGTGGCAGCCTCTTAGTAGATGAGGGAGCAGTTAATAACGAGGCTGGCCACCCCACCACTTATGACCGGGCCACTTCGCCCCTCCTCCTCCCCATCATTAGCAGCCTTAATGGTTAAGGCAATGGGGGTGGATCCCTTGGAGGCGGCAGCGATAAGAGATGTAGGGCCACCTCTGATTACCCGGTGAAAGAAGAAGCTCAGCAAAAAGCCCAAGGCAGAGCCGGGGTAGGGGATGTCCCAACCCCAACAAGTGGAAATCATTTCTTCTAGTTCCCTGGAGCCAGAGAAAGAAACTGAACCTACAAAAGTCTTGGCCAGTCCCCCTCCACAAGAATAATTTGACGATGTATTTGTGACCGACGAGTTCGGGAACTTACAGGGAGACAATACCCAAATGGAGACAGGGGTCCCCGGGGCGAAACAAGGAGCTGCAGAGAAAGAAGATACTGAACAAGAGCCTGCACAGGGACAATAGCAACAAGTAGAAGAAAAGGAGCCAGAACCAGAGATTATCTCCAGGGCTCGAGCGATGCAAGGTCTGAGAGTGGACCAAAAGAAGCAAGATGAACAGATGGCATCCGCTGGGGGAACCGGACCTTTGGGAAAAACTGTAACCCCAGCCGCCACGTTCCAAGGGCCACTCCTGGTAGCAACTTTTGGGTAGGTGATCACGGTGGCCCAAACTCTAAATCTCAGCCTGATACCTCCCCTACTACCGAAAGAGGTGCCAACAGAGGAAGAGGCCCTGGCAGAAGAAGAACAAGAAGAAGAAGAGAAGTTTGAAGAAGAAATCCCCAAGGAAGCCTACCAGAGTCTAGATAAAGAAATAGGTACAGAGGACAAGGCTGAGGAGATGGAGGTTGATGAAGAAAATTTTGCTATAGAAGAAGTTGAGGCAGGGAGAGGGACGGATGAGGTCCATTCCTCTGAAGAGCAACAGTCGCAGGACACTGGGGAAGAATCAAGGGAACAAATTCTAGCAGGAAGGCCACCCCTACCACCTCAGTGGCTGATAGAGGGCAGGAAAAGAAAGGCTCAGTCCGCTCCTATGATTCCTCTCTCCTTGGCAGAAATGATGGCCCAAGTTCAGGCCCATCCAAAGGCCAAGAAAGCCCGAACAGTTCATACTCTTCAAACTGGGCCGGGCGGAGAAACAGTTGCCATTGTGGCAACACCTCCCATAGACGCTGATGAAGCAACCGCAGACCCCGGAGACTACAATGTTGCAGAGGTATCACTAGGTAAAAGGGGAAAGCAAGGTGAGGTAGACTTGCTTAAGGAGGCAGCAAGGGCAGTAGAGGCCCGATATGAAAAGGAAGCCCAGAGGCTCAAAGCTGAAAAGGAAAATAATGCAAACCTCATGGGGTTGCTCACCGAGCTGGCTCGACCCATCAATACCGCTCCTCCAGAGGCCTTCACCTCAGAAGATATACCGCAGAGTGACATAGACTCCCTGTGAATGATGAAAAAGAAATCCCAGACAGTGGACAAGTGGGTCATCCTATAGATAGGAAACACCCGACGTTTCCTGGCATCCACCCTCCCAGATCTATACACGGCCTGACAAGTCATTCATCAGGCAAAAACTCTTATTGAGTTGTGGGAGGGTGACACCGAGAATTATCAAGCGTGGAAGGTAGAGCTCGAAGAGCTCCTTACCTTAGGAGAGGATATGATTTCTGAATCCAGAATTCTAGGTGATGAATCATTTGATTTTGTAAGAACCCAGCACTCTAGACTTGACCTCACATTGGAGGTGACCAAGCAACTGGTGGGGTCCTTACAAGATAAGGTAAATGCGGTGAAGTATTCTTCCAATTTATATAAGTCTTTTGTAATAAAGACTTCCGGGGCTGATCCCCTTACCACAGATACATGTACCCCTGAAGATTCAGTTTTGGGGAGTTTTGATGAAATAATGAAGTCCCGGTATCAATCTCTAGAGGGGATACATGGGACCCAAATGAAAAAATTAACCCGCATGATACTTAGTGGTCATGATGCGGCAAGAATGGCAGATGAATTCAAAGAAAATGTTTCGGTCCTGGGGGAACAAGTTGAAGTGGCCAAGCACAGAAAGGCCAGCCTGAAAGACATAGATGAAGATGGCATATCCCGCCCCCTCCAGGCTTTCAACGATAATAAGCAGCCTTGAGCTTTCTCTAGAGGCTGGGGAGAACTTGAGTATTAGGTATTCTTTATTCTTTTAGGGACGTAAGTTCCAGATCCCGAAGTCCCAGATCCAAAATTTTGTATTCTTTAAAAGTGATCCGTGTCCCGGTCCCCGAGGCTGACCGGTCACTATTAGCACCAGTTAATAAAGGTTGTCAGAATGTGGTTGGCTACATCAAGGAGGCGGCAACTCAGTGGTCAGTTTCTGACAGGGTAGTCTTCTCGAGGAGCCATTCAAAGGTACACCTGGCACATTGGAGACAGGGCGCCACATTTCCCATTTATGAGGCATGTAGCCTCGATCCTCGGAGGACCTACTTTCTTCTTTCTCCTTTCTGGCTCTCTTCTTGAGGCCGATTCTTCCACTGTATATTCTTATCTATTCTTCTAATATGGTAGACCTATTCTGTCTCCAGGTCTTTTGTAGGGTGGCGCATGTAGTACCAGCCCCCAAATATTGTATTTTATTGAAACATGATGTAAAATAGGGTTAGGGTTAGAAGAGTTGTATAAATAGCCAAACCGGCCCATTTCCAAGGGTCGGCAAAATTTATGATTTTGTTGTCCATAGAAATAGAAAGGAAATTTATCATCTTAAGTTGTAGAGCTCAATGCTCCATTGGTATGGTTTTATATAGTAAAACACTCCCCTGGAGTCACCATTGTATCACGCACCAATGCTTTCTGGAAGGAACATTAATAAAGATGGGAGAATTCTTGGCAATGATGTTGTTGGCATTCCTGCTTCTAAGTTAATGGTATTTCATGTTTTAATGTTCTTTATGTCTTCTACTCTGATGTGTTAAAGTAGATTAACAACCTCCTTACTCCCGCTACTGATAAAATGCTAGCTGATGGTTATGTATTTCTTCAGTATTTAGTGTAGTCTATCAGAGTATTATTGATGTTCCAGACATTTCAGCATAACTATAGTTAGATGAAACATTTCTAACCCTGCAGGATCTTTTTCACTTTATTTGTTAAGTATATAACGCTAGGGAGAACCTTATCCTATTGAATCTCCAGAGAGAATGAGTTGAAGTAACCAGCTATCCCCCTCGAAAATAGTCACTCCTCCCAACTGAGCCCCGCATCGTTGTCACCCGACACCCTGGTGCTTGAAGGCCTGGAGAATTTATTTTCCCCGGACAACCTTTGCAGGCAGAGTTGGCCGGTTTCCCCGGAACCCGGTGACAACTTATGACTGTTGGCAGACCCGGTCAGCAAAATTCTGTCAATAGAAACTAGCGCTAGAAGGAGGGTATGAACTCGTCCCCTTCCCAAGATTCTGATTTTACACCTCCTGAGGGTTCCCTGAGTCATAGTTTTTAGAGGCAAGCCTTCAGCAGGATTGGATCTTTCTCCCCAGCAAAATTTGAAAGAGTCCTTAGGTCTGCCCTGAATCCTGGAAGATTTGTCAAACTTGAGCCCCCTACTCGAAAGAAACAGACCTCAAAAATCATACCAGCCACTATTTTTTGGGGATCTAGCATACCTCAGAATACCCAAAATTCTCAGGAAATCCCGGGAACCAATGCCCATAGTACCCAACATATAGTTCCCCCAATGGCTGTGTACTTTGGAAACATCGGGTCCCTAATGGGCACCTTTCTGGGCGCAACCAATGATTTACCTTCTCACCCGGAGAAGATTTGTCCATGATACGAGCACCTAGGCTCACAGACCGCGGAAGAACACTTACAGGCATACAAAGATGCCATGAATCGACACCGGACCCAACATGAAGATGTTGTGACTCGTATGTTTCTTTTGTCTTTAGGGCAAGGTGAGTTGAACTGGTACCTTAACCTGCCTACCAACTCCATAAACACTTGGCAGGACATGGAGGATGCCTTCCTGACTGCCTTTTGTGTGCATGTGGACCCGGCCTGGTCCCACAGCCAGTTCATCTCCATCAGGAAGGAATCCAATGAACCTCTTGCAGCATTCAACCACAGGTTCCAGCGTGCCCTGAAGCGGTGCACGGGCCCCTTTATTTCATCCCTAGAAGTAACCATATAGACCTACCTTAACGCGATGGACCCTTTTTTTTCCACTCTCCTTTGGAGAACAACCACCGCGGGCGATCGGGACACCTTGGCAAAAGTCTATAACCTAGCCTTAGAACTGTCTGGTGGTCTCAACAAATCCCCGGGCGAGATTGGGTAGAGTACGCCCTTCAATATGGTCCCCGGTGGAACTGCATATGCCGAGGGATACAACCCCAATCTGGCGATGGGTGCCCCGTCGATGGTGATGAATCCTCCGTCACCCCTGATAGACCAGCAGGCCTGGTATGTTTACCAAACGCATACCCAAACGGTACTAGGTCTAGAAGTTTTCCCTTGGAATCAGCCGCAGCAGGCACAACAACCTCAGACACAACCGTCTAGAGTGCCCTTCTTTCAGTCGTCCACGGCTGGAGGATTACCACCCTCGAATCTAGCTAATATTGCTACCTTCCTAGGAAGCCAACAACAACAACAACCGTCACATTGTGACGACAACACTCAGTTGACCGCCGAGGTCAAATCCCTCTGATGAATGTTGTCCACCTTAACTATGGACATGGGCCAACTGAAGGTGGGGTCCTACGCACCCCCAAATTTGAATTCCCAGAGGGGAAACATTTTCTCCAGCCACCGAAATAATAATGCCAGAGGAAGAAACTTCAACAACGGGCCTAGGCCTAACCCACAGTAATGGGGTAATAACGCGAACACCGTAGGCCCACCTCCCAACCAAAACACCAACCAAAATAGTGCTGGACCATCACATTTCATGCCAGTCACAGATTTCTAGCCCATGACTAATTGGTGTAGATTGCACGATATAGGTTCGCACAACGAGGTGAATTGTGCCACTTTGGAGAAGGTCATCATGATCTCCCAGTTGGATAGGCAGCAGTCGCATGACACTACTCCTCCAGAGCCTCCTGTCCAAGAAACAACCCACAGTGCCTTCACCTGTGATACCATCTTCTTCGAAACTCCCGGAGAGGATGAAGAAGAATCCGAATTGCAGGGATTCTTTGATGAATCTATTCCACCCTTCGAGGCCAATGCCTTTACTAACCCGCGGACTCCATATAATACTCAGAGTCAGATTGGTAAAAGACCAGTTTACACACCTGTACCCCCTATCAAAGATACTCCTCCTCCCTGGAACAACATAACTGACTGACCCACTCCTCCAAAAGGTCCTAGCTCTAACCAAGCAAAAGATCTTACCGAGGAAAATCACCAATTCCCGGGAGGGAGATTCGACATTACGAAGGCGTTAGAACAGACCACTACCTCCATGGCCTTGATGGAGGTTTTTCTAAACTGTCCCAAGCAGAAGAAGGCTCTTCTGAAGCTCTTGGGAAACCCGGAAGCTATCAGCCGCCCGCCCAAGACTGTCTCATTCAAAGATGCCAACACGGCCATCTTCTAGGGAAATAATGAGGATCCTCCCTTCTTACTAGGCCTGAATATCTATGGAAAAAATATACACAACTGCTTAGTAGACTCCGGAGCTTCGGGTAACATCATGCCCTTGTCTATTTGTCAGAAGCTCAGATTCCACCCCACCCCATCTAATGGTGCAGTGATCTAACTGGATAAGACTGTTGTAAAAATGGTGGGGGAATTGAAGAACGTCCAGATACAACTTATCTAGGATCCCAGGATAGCTAGCATAATTGACATCCAAGTGGTGGACATCCCAGAAACTTATAAGATGTTATTAAGCTGGAATTGGTCCAAGTCCCTGAACGGATACTTTTCGACTGACTTCACCCACTTATGGCTTCTGTGGGAAGGAGAATCAAATAAGATCCAGGTTGAAAGTGAACCACGGATGAAACAGGCCCTTACCGAAATTGGGAGGGTCAATGAGGTCCTTTTCTCTGAGACTTCCCTGGGGGTGTATAGACCTTTTGAAATCTTAACATTCGATTTTGTCCCCAGAGAAGATCTCACCGTACTATAGAGAGCCCAAGACCTAGAAGAAAAGATGAGAACTGAGGTAGACTCTCAAGGCCCCACAGCAACCCTTGCCACACTCCTGTCTGGCACTTGGTGTTGAGTACACTACCAGAAACATTCAGAACTCGAGTGTGGACCATGTCTATCGATCGCTCACTGACACCTTGATACCTTCCGGAAGGAACAACATGTAACTGATTCCCTGGGACCCATTGTCCCTACGGGATACACTCCTTTGGTACCATCTCCCCAGGAATCCCAAGTCCAAACACCTCCAAAGGTAAATTCCACCCTCACACCGGTGGTCCAGGAGAGAACCCCTAAGTCTCCCAGCAATAATCTTAAGAAGACTACTCTGCCCCAGCCCCAGATTATGAATAATGACTTATGGACCCTTAAGTTCAATGGGTCCCGATCCAAACAAGGCTGCGGGGCTGGGGTAGAACTAATCAACCCGCAAGGGAAGTCCTTCCTCGCGTCCTATAGACTACAATTTAACTGTACAAACAATATTACAGAGTACGAGGCTTTGGTCCTCAGACTCTTGTTTGCATTAAGGAAAGGTATCACTCACCTCCGGGCTCTGGGTGATTTAGAGTTGATTGTTAAACAAGTCCGGAGTCAATATACATGTCACGATAAAAGGTTGGCCGCATACCACAACCGGTCTTGGAGCCTTATCGAAGATTTCGATGCCTTCGGCATTGACCTCATTCCCCGGCAATGGAACTATGTCCCGGATGCCCTCGCCGTTTATGCCAGCACACTTGAGCCAATGGCCGGCTTGCGACTCTAGAAATTTTCAGTCGAGATGGTCCCCACCCCGTCCATTCCAGATAATGTCACCCACTTTCAGGTTTTTGAGGATGATCAGCATATCTTGGCCTTCATGGTGAATGTTGGTGTCTTTGAAGACCAGATAGTGGAGGAGAAAGACCATGACGATACGGGGCAGGGTGGTGAAGACGATGGGATCATGGACCTACCCACTAACACCATCCCAAAGGGGATGGTTGCACTAGAATGAATCTTTGACTCGAACCCTCGGGCCCGCGAGAAGGTGTCATCCTCCTCCGAGGGAGGAAAGTTTGAAAAGGTTAACATCGGCCAGCCCGGTGAGGAAAAGATTATTCACATTGGTACCTCCTGTTCCCCCGAAGAAAAGGAGAAGATTCTTGCGGTTCTCTAAGAATACATCGACGTAATTGCCTGGGGTTATGAAGACTTGAAAACATATGACACATCCATCATGACCCATACTATTCCCCTAAAACCTGATGCTAAGCCCTTTCAGAAAAAGCAAAGACCGGTCAACCCCCTGATAGAGCCTCTAATTCGTCAAGAGGTAGAGAAACTGTTGTCAGCCCAGATAATCTTCCCAATCCGGCACACTACGTGGGTTGCCAATCTGGTCCCTGTAAGGAAGAAAAACGGTGAGATTTGCCTTTGCGTGGATTTCTGAAACTTGAACAAGGCCTCCAAGAAAGATAATCACCCTCTCCCTTCGTTGGATGAGGTGTTGCAGATAGTGAATGGATCCCAGATGATGTCCTTCTTAGATGGATACTCAGGATATAACCAGGTCATGGTCAAGTATGAAGACAGAGAGAAAATAACATTTACCACCAAGTGGGGAATGTTTGCATATAGGAGAATGCCCTTTGGTTTGATCAATGCAGGGGCTACATTTCAAAATGCCATGGACATTGCATTCGAGGGCCTTGTGAATCGGTGCATAATCATCTATATGGATGATTTGACTATCTTTTCCTAGGATAGCCATGACCATGCCACCCATCTCGCTCAGATCTGCGAGAGATGTCGCCGGTATGGAATATCCCTCAACCCCAAGAAGTGCATATTCGGCGGGGTCACTAAGGGGAAATTGCTCGGGCATATCGTCTCTGAGAAGGGTATATCCATAGACCCTGACAGAGTCGAAGCAAAGTGAATCTACAAATGCCTGGCAGCAAGAAAGAGATGCGATCCTTCTTCGGAAAGATCAACTTCATGCGACGGTTCATCACAGGGTTCACAGAAATAGTTAAACCGCTCAACGAGATGATGAAGAAGGATACTAAGATTGAGTGGAGCCCTGAAGCAAAATGGGCGTTCGCCCAAATCAAACAGAAAATCACAGAAGCACCTGTCCTGGCTAGTCCAGACTATTCCCTTCCATTTTACATTTACTCTTTTACTTCGCTGCATTCTGCCGCGGCAGTGTTGACCCAAAAAGTTGAAGGGGAAGAGCGACCAATAGCTTTCATGAGCTCCCCTTTCAAGAACACTGAAGTTCGATATTCATCACTAGAAAAATAGGCCTTTGCTCTAGTTCACGCCGTGAAGAAATTCTGGCATTATATTCTCTGGAGCAAGGTACATGCTATCATTCTGGACCAGGCCGTTAAGTCTCTGCTGATGCAGAGTGAATTGGGCGAAAGATGGGGGAAATGGATGGCCATCCTCTAGGAGTATGACTTAGAAATGCAGCCCATGAAAATAGTTCGGGGCCAAGGACTAAGTCGAGCGATGGCAGAAGAGACTCCCCGCATAGAATGTCAAACTTACACAGTGGAGTCCATTACTCAAGGCCCATGGTATACCGATTTGGTATACTTGTTACTAAATAATAAATGCCCGGAGGGGTTACCTCCCCACAAACGCCACACCCTGTGGATGAAAAGCGCTCACTTCATGATCAAAAACTCTGCACTTTATTGCAGAAACTACGAGGGAGTGTACCTCTGGTGCATCGACAGAGACCAAGCTGTGAGAGTTATTGATGAGTTTCACGGACAATTTGGAACTGGACATGGCTCAACCGATGCCACTGCCCATTAGATCCTTCAGGCTGAATACTATTGGCCCTGTATGTTCAAGGATATTTACACTCATGTAAGGAAATGCCATACTTGCCAAACCGTAGCGCATCGTGAGCGTAACCCAGCTATGCCTTTACAACTAGTCTACGAGGCTAGACCATTTTTCCAATGGGAATTCGACTTCATCGGGGAAATCAACCCCAACTTGTCTGCCAACCACCGATATATCCTTACTGCTACTGATTATTTTACTCGGTGGTCTGAAGCTATACCTTGCAAAAACAACACGGTAGACGTAGTTATCAAATTCCTGGAAGAAAACATCGTCACACAGTTTAGAATGCCCTTTTCTCTGGTATGTGACAATGGTCCAGCATTTTCTTTGGCACAGTTACTCGAATGGACCTACAATCAGAAGATCACTTTGAAGTTCTCCAGCAACTATTATCCCTAGGGAAACGGCGTTGCTGAATCAACAAACAAAAATTTGCTTGAAGTGATCAAACATCTACTCGAACAGAATCCCAGGGATTGGCACCAAAAGTTAAAATTCACCCTTTGGGCAGATCGCATTCATGTCAAGTCCACCCTGGGAACATCCCCATTCCATCTAGTTTATGGTCAGAACCCTGTATTCCTGGTCAACTTACAGATCCCAGTGTTACAGTTTATGCAGGAGTTTAGCAACAGGGACAACATCGTGGAGGTTCGGCTCTTAAATTTAGTACAAATGGAAGAATAGCGAGACGCGGCTCTTGAACATTTTCTGCATCATCAAGCAGTGGTAAAATGATGGTTTGATAGAAGAGCCCAATATAAGGCTTTTCAGATCTTGGATCTGGTCCTGTTGTGGGACAAGGCCCGGGAGAAAAAAGAAAATCATACCAAGTTCCAACGGCTCTGGCTCGGACCATACCTAATCTCAGAAATCTGCGAGGCAAATACTTACCACCTCAATACCCTTACTGGTGAACCTGTCGCATTGCCCGTTAATGGACAGTTTCTTAAACACTACTTCGAGTAGGGTAATTTTGTCCAAAGTTGTATTTTATGTAAAGTCTCCCGCTTGTAAATATTTCCTCCGAGTGCCTCGTGCGAGGTACCTTGCCTTGTAAATAGCTTTGGCGGCTGTTCTCCGGGGACAGTCCTCTTCTTTTGTTTTTGTTTTCATTTCGGTTTTCTTTCTGGGTCCCGGCATTTTGTTCCATCTTGTAGTAATTAGAATGCTTCACATAAATTTGGCTTCTGGTATAATGTCTACGACATGGTGAACTTTAGAATCTGTCTTTATCGCGGTGGAGCCAGCCCGGTCTCCGGGGTTGTTTCACAGGATATGGCACGTTTTGAAGAATCTCCATTGGGTGTTCTCTCCGGGAATCTAGCAATCAGTGAACAAAAATAATATAAGGAACAAGTAATCGGACACGCCGAGGGTAGATCGATTGTGCTAATTGGTTGACCCAGGTCTGAAACTTTAAAAAAAAAAAAAATTCTTCCCGAGTCTGAAGTTTTATCCCCTCTTCGAACAATCTAAATATAGGTGGATAGGTGAAAGAAGTACCGCCATTAAATTTAGCTAAGCTTAAGCTTAATGGTGAAAGAAGTACCGCCTTCCCCACTGAGAAACAAACAAAATAACCAAAGAAGAAAAGCGGGAGGAAACTCTGGTCTCTGGGGGAAGTGAGCAAATTAATGACTGGTTTGATGTAATTAGTGCCTCTTCTCTATTCCTCCCAGAGGTCATCGGCTTTATTTCCTTCCAAAGCACACATGACACCACTGATAAAGGACTTCGGACTAATTCTTGTGTGGTTGGATTCTCTCAAATGTGTTACTCTTTGCCTGTCAGGCGCTTCGAAAAGTGGCTTGTTCCAGTTTTGCTAACCAGAGATTCTATAGTTCTCATATGCGCCAAGGCTTTTGTCCCAGATAGTCGCCATTTTTTATGCCCTGCATCCCCGTCCCTACATTTTGTGCGCAAAATGTTGGGTCCCCCCTTTTTTGTTTTTTGCTTGCGGCTTCGCCTTGTCCTCCTTCCCCTTTTTGTTTTCTTTCTCCAGGGTTTCCTTCCCCGGCGTGGTGTTTTGTTTGTTTGCTTTTCATCTTTAGGACTCCGATCCCAGAGGTTGCCTTCCGTTGGAAACTGGATTCTGGACTCTGGGATTATTCGTCATGATGTTCTTAAGGAACACCATCACAGGGAATCCTCAAGCCTGGATTCTGGAGGTTTGCTTGACCGGAGATTGCCAGAAGGAGAAGGGTTATCTTTTTACCACAGGTATAAATAAAGCTTACCTGTCACTTTCACATTTACCGCGATTAAAACCTTCAAGCACTTAGAGCGATTAACAGAGCATTTGCAGAGAGTTTATGATAATTAACGTTTAACATTTCCAATCACTTTCAGGCGATTGTGAGTGCTTCGTGGTGGTGATTTTGACCGTTCGACAAATCAAGCTATTGCAGAGCTCTCGCAATAACTCTTCCCTTTCCTCCGCCTTCTGCGTTCTCAGGTTGGTGTTTCCATTTTCTACTCTCTGGTTTTCTTCCATTTTCGTTTGGTTTTTGTCTTGTTTGTTTTGCTTCTTTATTTCATCTGGCTTGCTGTTTTCTAATTTTGCCGCTCGTTGGTGGGTCAGCTCTAACAGAGGGTTGTCCGCCCTTTGTGCAGAGGTGCTTCATCTCTAAAATGTGTAGATAGCTGTATATATGTTTCTACCGTGTCTGGTTTTCCTGCAGACGTCTTTCCGCATTGTATATTTTATGTATATACATGTATATTTATGTATAGTCTCTATATATCCCTCTGTGTCTTTGTATATATCCCTCGGCTCCGTGTATATCCTTTAAAGTGGCTCAACAAGCTGGTCGAGTCACCTGCATTTCTGGTTTTCCACCCATGAACTCGCTTCGGGGCAGAAAACCACCTGTTTGAAACTTGACTCTTAGCTGGTTTCAAACAGGTAGTTTTCTCTCTTCTCCATGAAGTCTACCAGAGCCTCATTTATGTCCCATGTGCATAATTAATTCTAGCTAAGTGGCTTTCACTTTTCACGCATTCGAACAGTTGGCTCCGTCGTCATCACCATAACTTCTATTTAAAACGTACACACGTGGCGCCCATGTGGGCTCGATGACTAGCCTTTTTACACGTCCTCACCAACGGTCATTTCTCTAGGCTTCGGGTCTTCTACCATCATCCATCCTGTGTCTTTACCCAGTGTGATAAAATCCCCAGACCTGGATGTTTAATGAAAATCTAAAGTTTACGATGTGTTTGCTTTTCGGTTATCTTTACATGAAACTAACTTTTCGAGAAAGCAAGCATCACGGTGGTAAGATCTCCGGGCCCCGGAATAATCATTTTGGTAAATGTATTCTGACGGTCGCTTTTTCCTTGCAGGTTCTCGGAGTCTATCTTCCAAACATGTCTAAAGCCTCGGCATCTTCTCCACCCGAAAGTCCGGAGTTACCTACTGCAGCAGAAACCAGGGCTGTCGTAAAATCTAAAATGGAGAAGGCCCTAGAAAAGCTGCCTCTGACCATGAAATTTGTACAGGATAATGTCATCGTGGGCTCAAAGATTGAGTCTAAGGTCAAGCTAATGACCAACACTAGTGTCGGAACATGGCCGGAGATGCAGGCCTTGGTGAAAATAATGCACATCCAACGACAGGCTGGAGATCAATTAGCAATCAACACTGGGAACTCTGGGATCCTCTGGGCGGCTTGCTTCCCGTGATCCATGCAATCTCTGGAGCTTATCCTAACACTGGAAAACAACTACAACTCTTTTGTTCAGGCCGTTATGCTCACGGTCGTAGAGCCCACGGGATACCCCACTCCATTGGTGTCCCTCGACCCAGTCACATTCTAAGGAGGCCTGGGAATCCCATAATTTGAAAAGCCCCCAGTGGTCACAAGGACTAATGCCCTGACCCAGTTCACAAAACTGGAGCATGCTGCCCGGGTATACATGAATACCCATTGGCTCAAGGCCCCAAAGAGGGACCCAAAGAGAATGAAGATAGAAATTCCCCGCTCTGAATTCAAGGAGAGCATCCAAATGGGGATGATAGCATTGGCCTGGGTCTTTGGGCAGCCCTCCACCCAATATTTTGCTTGATGGATGTACTACTTCCTCCTCGGCATCTCCACCAAGGGAGGATACTTTGACTGGGCTACAATAATCTCCAACCATGTCGACTCCCAGTTCCAGCAATTAAACAGGAAGAAAAAGTTTTATATGTCTTCCAATGTTTTCTGGGCCCTAGCACAGCAGAGGCCCCATTCCCACGGCCTACTTATAGACGGCATGCTCGGGATTGGCTCAGGACAAAAAGCACCGTGGGACCATTTCCCACAGGTTCAATGGGAGGCCAGCTTCCCCAGTTTCTGCTGGGTAAATGACGCGTTCATTTACTACCATTTGCTTACACCCACCCGAGATGCCGAAATACCGCCTGTCTACTGAGGCGATGAAGTTGGTCCATAGTTATGGACATTACTATATTCAATTCTAACAGTACACATACATTAGGGTCGTCGGCTTCTCCGGGAAACCCTACTTGTTACCCAGACTTTATGGGGACAAGATCGTGCTATTGAATTATTGCAGGCAAATAATGGAGGTGCATGCCTTCTTTGCCCTCAAAAAGATCCCTAACATTTCGTTCCCAATCACCTGCGGGAACTACACATGCAGTCTGGCCACTGCAAAAGAGGCGGATAATGAGCTAAAAAATTATAACTTACAAGAATTTTATCTGGCGCAAAATAATTTTGATCCGCATGGCAAAATTGCAACGGTGATGCCCCGGGCTTTAGATCCCCATCATATACACATGGAGGACTTCTGGGCAGACTGCCAAGATGATGTGGAGGTGCGAAGCACGCACTATGTCTGAATGACAGCCGGCATGATGCAAAAATTGAAGCTCTGAAAGTTCCTGGCAGACTTCTCAGACGCCGCCCCCACTATCGATCCCCAGTACAAGGCAAAGGGGATCGATAAAAAGGCCCTTCCACCAGTAAATTGGGCTTCCCAGGAAGGGCCCACTATTGAAGACTTCACTTGGGAGGTGGTCGAGCTAAGCCACGCCTATTTTAAGAAGGCGTGCCACGGGAGTACCCGCCAAGCGGCCCAGTCGGCGCCAAAATTAACTCCGCCGCCGGTACTAAAGATGACCCCGGGGGCCGGGACTTCTTTGCAGGGTGCAGACAAAGGAAAAGGAATAGACACGACCCCTCCTACGTAAGAAGTCCCGATCATAAAGCAAATAAAATAGTCGGTGGCAGCCTCCCAGCATATCAAGGAGCAATTAATAACAAGGCTGGCCACCCCACCACTTATGACCGGGCCACTTCGCCCCTCCTCCTCCCCGTCATTAGCAGCCTTAATGGTTAAGGCAACGGGGGTGGATCCCTTGGAGGTGGCAGTGATAAGAGATGCGGGGCCACCTCTGATTACCCGGTGAAAGAAGAAGCTTAGCAAAAAGCCCAAGGCAGAGCCGGGGCAAGGGATGTCCCAACCCCAACAAGTGGAAATCATTTCTTCCAATTCCCTAGAGCCGGAGAAAGAAACTGAGACTACAAAAGTCCTGGTAAGTCCCCCTCCACAAGAAAAATTTGATGATGTATTTGCGACCGACGAGTTCAGGAAATTACAGAGAGACAATACCCAAATGGAGACAGGGGTCCCCGGGGCGGAACAAGGAGCTGCAGAGCAAGAATTAATTGAACAAGATTCTGCACAGGGACAAGAGCAACAAGTAGAAGAAAAGGAGCCAGAACCGGAGATTATCTCTGGGGCTTGAGTGATGCAAGGTCCAGGAGTGGACCAACAGAAGCAAGATGAACAGATGGCATCTGCTAGGGGAACCGGACCTTCAGGAAAAACCGTAACCCCAGCCGCCACATTCCAAGGGCCACTCCTGGGAGAAAATTTTGGGCAGGTGATCACGGCGGCCCAAACTCTAAATCTCAGCCCGATACCTCCCCTACTGCCGAAAGAGGTGCCAATAGAGGAAGAGGCCCTGGCAGAAGAAGAACAAGAAGAAGAAGAGCAGCTTGAAGAAGAAATCCCTGAGGAATCCTACAAGAGTCCAGATAAAGAAATAGGTATAGAGGCCAAGGCTGAGGAGATGGAGGTTGATGAAGAAAATGTTGTTGTAGAAGAAGTTGAGGTAGGGAGAGGGACGGATGAGGTCCATGCCTCCGAAGAGCAACAGCCACAGGACACCGGGGAAGAATCAAGGGAACAAATTCTGGCAAGAAGGCCACCCCTACCACCTCAGTGGCTGATAGAGGGAAGGAAAAGAAAGGCTCAGTCCGCTCCTGTGATTCCTCTCTCCTTGGAAGAAATGATGGCCCAAGTTCAGGCCCAGCCAAAGGCCAAGAAAGCCCAAACAGTTCATACTCTTCAAACTGGGCCGGGCGGAGAAACAGTTGCCATTGTGGCAACACCTCCCATAGACGCTGATGAAGCAACCGCAGACCCCGGAGACTACAATGTTGCAGAGGTATCACTAGGT